>PVJH01013491.1:0-60276 GCA_004026705.1 Nesogale talazaci | reverse complement strand
AATAATAATAAGCTGGGTTTCCTAGGTACATATATTTATAGATTTAGTATTAAGGCACCAGATGGATATTAGCTCTCCACTCAAGTACTTCCTCAATGCAAGAACACTTTGTGCTATTAAATTGGTGTCCCATGATGCTCACCTTCCCGACAGAATCATTGAAGACAAATGTGTGCATAAACAAATATGGTGAAGAAAGCTGAGGTGCTCAGCTATCAAAAGATATAGCATGTGGGGTCGTAAAGACTTGAAGGTAAACAAGCAGTCATCTAGTTGAGAAGCAACAAAGCCCACATGGAAGAAGCACACCAGCCTGTGTGACCACAAGTTGTTGAAGGGATCAGGTATCAGGCATCAAAGAGAAAATGTTCAGTCTTTCTCTATTAAGTATAATGTTGGATGTTGGGTCATAGGGTAGTTTTCATTTTGTTTTTTGAGCAACCGTCTTGCTATTTTATACCATGGTTGCACCATTTAGCATTCCTGCAATGTCTACTCAAGTGTTTGCCCAATTTACAATTGGGTCATTTGTCTTTTTGTTGTGAAACTTTTATATATGTAAATTGGTTATTAGATCCTTCTCTCTTTTTTTGCCAAAAATCATCTTATTGGGGGCTCTTACAGTTCTTATAACAATCCATACATCCATTGTATCAAGCATAGTTGTACATATGTTATCGTTATTATTTTACAGACATTTACTATTTGAGCCCTTGGTATCAGCTCCTCTTTTTTCCCTTCTTCCCTTCCCACATTTGTGACCCCTTAATAAATTATAAATTATTATTTTCATATCTTACACCAACTGCTCTCTCCCTTCCCCCAATTCTTGTCTTATATGTGGTTTCCAAAGATACTTTCCTAGTCATCCTTATCATTTTTTGTAGTCTTTTGATGAAAAAAGCTTTAATTCTTAAGAAATCCCATTTATTTATGTTTATCTTTTGCTGTTTGTGCTATGTTATTATATTAGGTGATGCATTCGTAAAAGCTGAACCTGACAGTGTTGCCCCTGCTTTTCTTTCAAGATTTTTATGACTTAAGTTTGCACATTTAGGTCTTAAACCCTTGGGAGTTTGCTATGCTCATGGAGTGAGGCATGGACCCTGTTTGATTTTTCTGCATGTGGAAATTCATTTCTTTTCTAGCGCCATTTATTGAAGAGAATTCTTTGCCCATGGACTGGACTTAGGACTGCTGTCACAAAATCAGTTGACCAGAGGTGTGAACATTTGTTTCTGGATGTTCACTTCTTAGCACTTAATCGATTTGTCTACTAGCACACCATTACCAGGCTGTCTGATAACTGCAGCTGTATGTTGCTGCTGCTGGCAGATGTCACTGAGTTGATTCAAAGTTCTGATGACCCCCTGCACAGCAAAAGGAAACAAAGCCTGGTCCCGTGCCATCCTCACAGCTGTTCCTAGAGTTGACCCACGGTTGCAGCCGCCATGTCAGCAGAGCTCTTCCTAAACCCACCTTGGAAGGCTCCCTAGGGAGTGATGCTGTTTCGAGTTAGATGTTTTGAAATCTTTTGTGAATGAATTCCTAAGCCCATGTAATAAGGCCCATTTTAAAAGTCATCTAGACTAACACACTGAGTCTCTATCAGGATAACGGAAAACCTTCGGAACTTAATAAGGTGATTGTCCCAAAACAGGGTGAAAGCAATCAAGGTCTCTGAAGGGTACCCTGAAAAGGGGTTACAAAGACAAGCTGTTTGGTTTTTGTCTTTTGTTTGACCGCCTTTATCCATCATTCAACTTTGGAATGGATGTGAAGTCACTGAAACTATCATGACTTAGGTCAGGAGCACCTTAGTCTTCAAAGGGACATCTTCGCCTTTTTAACATTTAATTTTTTAATCATTTTATTGGGGGTGCTTACAACTCTTGTAGAAAACCATATGTCAATTGTATCCGACATATTCGTACATGTATCCCATCATTCCTTTCTAGATATTTACTTTCCATTGAGGCCTTGGGGCCAGCTCCCCTTTTTTTCCCCTCACCCCCCCCCCACCAAACATCATGGTCCCCTGATAGATTGTAGATTGTTCATTATTTTCAAATACCACATCACCTACTGTCTCCCTTCCCCTCTGGTTTCTGTTATTCTTCCCTCTGACTGAGGGTGTGTGGTTGTGTGCTGTTCGTTGCCATCCGTGACCCCCTCCCTCCTCACCTCTCCCCCACTTCTCCCTATCCTTTTGATATTTCTATTCCCATGCCTTTTCCTGGGTTCCATGTGTTGTGAGTTTTATCTCTTGTGTATACCTATGTACATGCTCCTGACAAAGACAAGTTTTTATCATATTTATTTTACCATGGTAAAAAAATTGAAATCTTCTAGGCTACAATTATAAATGGTGTGCTTGTGAGAGAGACAGACAGAGACAGACAGACAGACAGACAGAGAGAGAACCTTACTTCTGCCCATAGAGTCATATCATTAGATATGGAGTAGCCAGAGCTTCAGCCATGAACCCTTAAGAAGATCCTCAACTTTCTTAACAGGTCATCAGTCCAGCCCCCGGCCAGGTGAACAGTCAAAAGTACCCAGATCTACCTTTAATGAGCTTCATTAAATGGCTGCTTCTAGCACACTTGACTTCCAATTCATGGCTACTCAATCCCCATTAAGAGCTCAATATTTTTGGAGGACTCACTACCAGGACCCATCCATTTCTCCAGGTACTCTTAAGTGCTCTCTTTGAATTAAGCCACGCCACTAAAGGCATTTTGGCCTACATAAAATTGCTTCCATTGAACAGCACTTTGGCTGGCTTGCTTTAAGGAAAAGCCTCGTGACGTTTAATATTGCCTCTGCTGTGATGAGACGGCTAGGGTCCCTAATCCACCCTGAGCACTGCTGCAGAAGAATCCTTCTGTGTCGGTTGCTAGGAAGACCCTAACTCTCCTAAACAGCAGGTGTGTGTTTGCAACTTGGCCCCTCTGGGTCATTTCACAGGACTATCCCCTATTTGTCAAGGCAGCTCCAAGCCCAACAGAAAAGGTGGGACTGGGAGAACAGGGTACAGCTCAGAGAGAGGTGTCATCAGACTCCTTCTGGAGAAACTTGTCGTTTCTCTGCCTGCCATTCACCTGCAAATAGGATGCCCTGAGCCAGGGGGCTCCTCTTTTGTCCTGGAACACAGAAGTTAGGAGGATTGCATTTACGTGGGGAGGTACCTACCAAGCAAATCAGCCTCGGGATTCTATGAACAGATAAAGAGATGGGAGGGACGGGGAGCTCAGCCACATAGGACTAAGCCCCTCAATTACATAACTGATGAGTGGTGAGGTTGGAATGCAAGCTAGAATCTAACTCTGAAGCCCGAGGTCTTTCTTCGAAATCACGCTGCAGCCCATGGGCCAGAGCCAGCCTGCCACGTGCTTCTGTACGTCAAGTTTTATTGGCGCACAGCCAGATCCATCTGTTGACTTGCTGTCTAAGTTTACTTTCACACTGCAATGGCGGAGCTGAATGGCTTCCACAGACAGCAGACGGCCTACCAACCCCCAAAACTGAATATTACTTCCCTTTTTAGAAAAGTTTGTCAAACCCTGCTCTACACAACAATATCTTAAAGCGGCAGTTTTCAGCCTGTGGGTCACAACCCCTTTGGGACTCGAATGACCCGATTCAACAGTAGCAAGATGACATTTAGGAAGTCGCAACAAAAATAATTTTTGTTGGGGGGGGGTCACCACCACAAGTGGAGCTGTGTGAAAGGGTTACAGAATTAGGAAGATGAAGAACGACTGTCTTACAGAGCGATATCAGAATCATTCTCTTTAAAAGGCAAATTTCAAGGACCTGCACTGGTCTAACCTGTTGTGTCTCAGGATCGGGCTCCTGATTCTGCATTTCTAACATACCCCACCCCCACCCCCCAGGAGCTTCTGATGTTCTCAGTTTAACTACAGGCCATTCTGGGACTTAATGTCTCCCTTGACGTTCCCTCAACCTGGTGGGACTTGAGGGTTCAGCATCCTACCTCCTTTGTTCCTTAGATGGGATGAGTCATACCTATTCTGTGCTGGTCCCCAGAGCTCCCCTCAGATGGATCAAGGTCCAATTGCTCTATGAGGTCCCTGCTTGACCAAAGACCCTTTCTGGTTTCATTCGCTTCTCTGTTTCCTGAGCACCCAAAAACACTCACTGCCATCAAATCAGTGGTGATTCATAGGGACACTATAGGACAGGGTAGAACAGTTCCGGTGAGTTTCCCAGACCGTGGCTGTTTATGGGAACAAAAAGCCCTCTGCTTCTCCTGGGGAGCAGCTGGTGGTTTTGAAGTGCTGAGCTTGCAGACAACAGCCCAATGCATAATCATTCCGCCACTCATGCTCTGATGCTTCCTGCGATCGCCTCCTAAATAAACTGTGTGCCCTTGAACCTCATCTCAGAGCCCACTTCAGGGATGCCCACCACGAGGCAGGCAGAATTCAGAGATTTGAGATTGTGGTCAATGTGTCTCAGATTGCTTTACTGCTGCTTGTGTAATAACTGTCACACTCCTGCCAGGGATCCGATTCTGGGCTGGTCTCAGGAGAGGTGTAAGGCAGAAAAGGGGAGAAGGAAAACACATTACAGAAATGAATGCATAATGGCCCCCAACCCTCATCTAGGCCACAACTTAGTTGTTCGGAGGGAACCAGCCCACGGAAAGCACCAAGACAAAAGATGGAAGGGGCTGGGGCACTGCCAGGGCAGACTCTGGACTGAGCGTCTTGATTTGAGGGCTGGAGCTACCACACAAATCTCTATTGTGTGGAAGTGGAGAATCGCCAAGCCCCGCAGGTCTGAAGGCAGCAGAGTTTACACAGCATTTTACATGCCATTTTCCCCACTTCACTGCAGCCTTATAAAGTGAAAGCATCCATTCAGCTATTCGGAGCAGGGAATTAGGGCCTAGAGAGGTCCAAATCTGCACAAGTCAAAACAGAACTATGTCACTGCTGCTGCTCTATGCCACCAGGGACTTACAGTATTTCAGGGCTGGAATCAGCCAGGAGTCCACTCTGTTAGGATTTCCTGGGCTAAACTAAACTGATACCTCAGCTAAAGGAAAACTAACACTCTGGCTGGTCCTAGCTAATTTGGGAGTCCAGGTGAAGGCCATGACTCCAGGAGCTGAGGTTCCAGGACTCACACCTGAGCCCAAGTGGTAATGTGAGGCAGGGGGCGGGCGGCAGGGGGGCACCAACTCAGAAAATGGGACTTCTCCAATCAAAGTATCTTTCCCCTGCCAACGACGGTGTTCCCCTCCCCACAGGCTGGCCTAGCCCCTCTACTCCCAGGGAAGACTTCCTAACCCCATAGAAGCCGAATTTTTGTTGCCATAGCAATGCAGGCACGTTTACAAGGGGACATGTTCAGCTTGGTGTAGCAATTATTGGCCAGCTTGGTGTAGCTGTTATTGGCCAAGGCAGTTTCAAATCAGCCTGCAGAGCTATTTTGTCTGTAGTTTTGTCTGCGTGAAAGCCGTGGTGTGGATGAAAGGTGAGTTGCCCATCCAAACCATGCCATTAAGTCAGGACCAAAAAGCTGTGGCCTTTCTTGTTCCTCACTGAAACCAAAGCCAGCACATTGACTGCCTCACCCCAACAGGGGTCGACGCTCCAAATCCTCTCTCTTGGAGCCCTAGGTTAAGGAGGGAGCAGAGAGGGAGAGGGGCTTCAGGGATCAGGCCAAAGAGAGCAATGAACGAAATGATCAAGAACTTGATTGTTCCGGTAGCCAACTCCCATTTCAGAGGGAATTTTTACAGCCTCCTTGGAAACTGTCTGAACCCAGGCCTGATGGGCAGCATGGTCTGCCCACGAAGGCCCCTGCCTTTCCATGACCAGATCACACTTGCTCAGATGTCTGCTTTCCTTGCCCTTCAACGTGGAGGGGCAGGGTGGCCGGTTAATTGCCTGAGGCTTCATGAGGCGGTTCTTCTCTAGAAAGTCTCCCTTCAGCAATCTGAAGACGCTGGCCACTCCAATGTGGTAGGCAGTGGGAATGATCCCCTGCAGCTAGAATATTTAAGGCTGGCAGCTAAACTGTGGGCTGGGGACCACAGGCTTTGGCAGGTGAGCGTAGATAGATTCATTGGAAAAGTCCTACTTCCTGAATTGGGGACTGAGTCCCTATTATCAGCTGGGCTCCAGTCTGAGACTTTGAAATCCTTCCTTCTAGCATGGTGGCCCGGTGTGCGAACCTTTGCACACGTTCACGTTGAGTACCAGCTCACCTGTTCCACAGGGGTGAACAGGTCACTTATTGCCAGTCAAGAACTTGGATATGACATTCAGCTGAATTTTCTATGGACTGTGATTGAGTAAAACACGATGTGGATTGAACATTCCACTTGCTACTGTTTGAGTGCATATTGTGTCTTCCGATCCTCGCAAGGACCCTGTGAAGAAGGCACGACTGTTAGCATGCAGTAGATAATACAGTTCAGAGAAATGGGAATTAACTCAATATTGGGACAGAGCTGGGGAGTGAAGCGGTCAAAGAGGACTTCAGGGGCTTTTGAAGTCTGGGGAGCCAGGCGCTCAACCAACCGAGTTTGACCATGATGAGAGGAGGAGGGGTGTTACAGATTCTGTTCAATGATTTTCCCATGATCCTCCAGGCCCCTAATCACACCAGCCTGACTGCCAGAGGCCACACCTGCCTCTTCCGCAGAAGCCTACCTTCAGGGGTGGCAACTTTGCCACTGATAAAGCCAGACGTACCTGTCCGGTGATATCACCCAAAGCAGGCCATAACTAAGGACCAATGACTTCTGTGGAGTCCTAAGTACCTCAGTTCCCGCACCCCTGAAATAAATCTGAACTGTGCATCACAGGGTCACGCAGAGTTCCCCCTCATGAGATTCGGCTCCAGCTGCCCAGTGTGGCAGATGGTGAAACAATTCCTTCTTTTTCGCCTGCCTTTTCTTCCCTGTGGGAGCAGCTCTGGCAAACACTGGGTTAGAACTCAGCTGCTAACAAAAGCTGGGTGATTGGAACCCACCCGCTGATCCACGGGAGAGAGATGTGGCCATCTGCTTTTGTAAAGATGACCATCTTTGAAACCCTAGGGGGGCAGCTCGGCTCTGTCCCATACGGTCAACTCACTAGCAACAGGTTTGGGTTAGGCGGGGTTTCCCCCTCACCTCCCCCCTTCCTCGTATCTCCCCATAAAATATTTGTTCTTGAATCCTTGGCTCCGAGTCTGCTCGGGGAACTTCAAAAGAAGACAGATGGGTTTTGAGCAAAGCCATCCGAAGAGAAGAATGATGCCCCAGTCTGGCGCATGTGGCGACCCACCCAGGAGAACTCCTGCCGGCATAGCCCTGCATCTGCCCTCCCACTCATTCAGGGGCCTCTCGCCACAGAAGATTCCAAAACACCCCAAATGTATGGCTTCGCTATTTATTTCACCCGTTTGCAGAATCCATTTTTGTTTTATCTCTTTCCAGACAGTTTGTTTGTTTTAATGGACTGTTCTTCTGCCTGTGCATAATTCTTCTCTAAATTAAATTCTCCTCTCAGCCCAGCATAATACACACTGGGCTGTCAGCTCATTACTTTTACATCCTCCCTTGTTCTGTTTATGCAAAGGTTTAATTAACTATGAATTGCTGTGTAGGCAACAGAAGCAAACTCACCCCCCAGGTGGCTGTGTGGCTCAACTTTGTGAGGGGCGAGAGGCGAGGAAGTGAGGTGGGGAAGGGCCGGCTTACAGCACACAGATTGTAGAGCACTCTCTGGCTTGCTCACACAGTTCTTGTCAGTCCACCATGATGAAGTCCCTGCTGTGGCTAGGCAGCGTGGTTGGTACTTGGGTGGAGACCCCTGAGCCCGTCCCTCACAGCGTTTGCCATTGCTGACCTTGGAAATAAGCACTGACACCTTAGCTCACTATTTGTGGCCGTGGGGTCCAATTGAGTCAGCCCCAACTCTTCACGACCCTGTGGACAGTAAACAAAAACACCGTCTGGTCCTTCAGCAGCCGCACAATCATTATGTTTGAGTTACCTCCATTCATCTCACGAAGTCTTCCTCTTTGCCTCTGACCCTTCAACTTGGCCATGATGGCCTTTTGCAGGGACTGGTCCCTTCTTGACCGGGACTGGTCCAAAGTATGTGATATAAAGTGCCTTCATCCTCACTTTTAAGTGGCTTTCTGGCTATACTTTTTCCAAATCAGATTTACTTGTTCTTCTGGTAATTCATGGCAATCTATTTTCTATGTTCTTTATTAAAAAACAATTCAAATGTATCAGTTCTTCTTTAGCCTTCCTTATTGATTGTCTAGCTGTCACATGCAGAGGAGGTCATTGAAAATATCCTAGCTTGGGTCAGGTGCACGTCATCCCTCAACACAGCATCTTTGCTCAACAACACTTTAAGAAGGTCTCGTGCAGCAGACTTATCCAATGCAATGTATCATTTGGTTTCTTGACTGGTGCTTCAGTGAGGCTTGCTGTTGTTCTGTGTAAAATGAACTCCTTGACAATTTCAATCTTTATTCCACTCATCACAATGAAGTCTATTGATCCAGTTATGAGAATCTCTGGCTTCCTCTCATCGAGCTGCAACCTACACTGAAGACTATTGTCTTTGAACTTCTTCCACCAGTGCTCCAAGTCTTCCTCACTTTCAGCAAGTGAGGATGTGTCATTTGCATATTACTGATGATAAAATGAGCCTTCTTCTCATCCCAGTTGCTGCTTCTTCATACAGAGGGGATAAGTATGATGACAGGATTGAACTCTGACGGACCTTTCAAGGATGGTGAGACTTCATCTTATGTACTTTGGACATGTTGTCAGGAGAGACCAATCCCTGGGAAAGGGCATCATGCATAGTAAAGTAGAGGGGCAGTAAAAATGAGGAAGGTCCTTGATAAGAAAGATTAGCACAGTGGTTTTAACAATGGGCTCAGGTATGGGAGAATTTTTGAGGATGGGCCAGTGTTTAGCTCTGTAGTACAGAGGGTCGCTATGAGTAGAACCCAGTTCAAGGGCACACAACAACAATAATGACACCTTTCATCAGTAGTTTTAATGGCTAGCAGGTTACCCATCGGGCTGCTAACTTCAAGGTCAGAAATTCAAGATCACCAGCCACTCTTCATGAAAAAGATGAGGCTTTCTGCTCCCATAAAAATTCATATTTTCAGAAGCCCTCAGTTCCATGGGGATGCCATGAGTCAAAATCCACTCACTGGCATTGAGTTTGTTTTCATGGGATACCTATCCTGATTTTAAACCATGCTGCATCCTTTTGTTCTGTTCAAATGACTGTCCCTTGGTCTATATATAGAAGATTCTCCAGGAACACAATTAAATGTCCTTGAATCCTCATATTTCTCAATGTTACCCATAGTTCATTATGATCCATAGAATTCAATGCATTTTCATAGGCAATAAAAGACAAAAACATCTTTCTGATAGTCTCTACTTTCAGCCATGATCCATCCAATATCGGCAGTGATCACCTCATTCCACATCCTCTTCTGAATCTGGCTCGAATTTCTGGCAACAGCTTGTATTGCTGAAGTCACTTGTGAGTTGTCTTTAGCAAAATTTTATTTGTATGTGATAATAACATACTGTGTTACTGTGTGTGATAATTTATGCATTCTGGTTGGTCATCCTTCTTTAGAATGGACACAAAGATGCACCTCTTCCCACCGGTTGACCAGGTAACTGTCTTCCAAATATCTTGTTATGGACTCGTGT
Organism: Nesogale talazaci; assembly: GCA_004026705.1. Classification (NCBI taxonomy): domain Eukaryota; kingdom Metazoa; phylum Chordata; class Mammalia; order Afrosoricida; family Tenrecidae; genus Nesogale; species Nesogale talazaci. Next base: position 50,546 of record PVJH01013491.1, on the reverse strand, counting down.
GTATTTTCAGTGCTGCACTAGTTTGTTAAAACATCAATTCCTAGAGCCTTGCTATTCACTAATATCTTCAATGCAACTATCTACGTCTGCATAGCAATTACTCCCCAATGCTCTGTGGATGGAAACAATTAACATGTATCAAATTGTACATTTTCTCTGGATCCTCAATTCAGGGATGGCTTAGTTCCAGCTCAGGGTGACTAGTGAGATTACAATTAGATGTTGGCCAGATATGCAGTCATCTCGATTAAGCAGAATGTGGACCCAGTTCTGAAATGACACATTCCCATGGTTGCCATTCACCCCTGGTTGCTGGCAGGAGGCCTCAACTGTTCTTCCCCAAGGCCTCTCTGTGGGACACTCGTGTTTCCCTGGCATGACTGCTGACTTCTTTACACAATGCAGAAGCGGTGATGCCCATTATGACCAGGAGTTGAAGGTCCCATATCGTCTCATCTTCACCACATGTCATGAGCCACATGGAATAGTGTGGCTCAGTGTGAGAGGAGATGACCCACAGACATGACTTCTGGGAGGTCACAGTGGGAGTGAGTGTTCTTTGAGGACGTCTCCCACAAAAACAAACACGCAAAAAAGACTCTAACTACTTGCTAATAGTCTTGTTAGGGAGATTGAATAGTATTGGAAATGGCTGGTAGGGGGCAGCAGACTATATGGTCAAGATGATCAGTAAAGACCTTTTGTTAGTTGTGCAAATGAATGTAAAATGTCTAGGCTTTCTTTTCTTTTCTTTCTTTCTCCCTTTTTTGTTTTTGTTTTTTTAACCTTCACCGTACCCATCTGTAAAAGAGGAACGATCATAGGTTTTAGCGTTTCGTCTTTGTTGTTGTTGTCAGCTTTCATCAAGTTGGTTCCTCAATTCATGATCACCTCCCACACGGTACAGAAAATAAGGCCCCCTAGGGTTTTCTTGCTTTTGTTAAAGCATTTGGCCAATCCTTTCTTTCATGGGGGCCATTGGATGCATTCTAAACCAACAAGTTTTAGGCAGTTTGTGATCCAATAGGGTGTTTTTGAGGCTCAAAAGGGACCAGACATATACCAGTCTAAACGTTGGATTTCTTTCTTTCTTTTCTTTTCTTTTTCTTTTTTTTTTTTTTTTTTGCTTTCTCTCTTCAAGTAGCCACATCTTGTTGCCTCCAAAGGATCAATAGTCCTCACTGGGATGGAGTGTGTGACTTCAATGCTGGCAGCTTCCAAAGGGCAGTCCCAAAAGCAGCTTGGCAGAGAACAGCGCTGCTAGGACCCAGCTGAGCTACACAGCCAGGAAAAGAGAATCTTGATTGCTCTTCAGCTTCCAGCTAAGAAAACACATTTGGCTGGAAAATATTTCCAAACTCCATGTCCTCCATGAGCCATAGATATTGGCAGGCTTGAGACAGCCCTTGGGAGGAGGCTATCTCTTAGACAAACTGCAGCTCAGTTAGTGCTGGGCAGAGTAAAAGAATTTTAGAAACCATCGTGCTGGCTAGTGAAGAAGAAAAGCAGCACAGCTGGGATTTGTCATGTTTTCCTCCCAGGCAGGAAATGAGAGGCAGAGTCTACACCTGGAACTCCACACACCCCCCCTCCCAGTCTAATAATGCAAATGGTTGTGCATCGTCGAGCTTCTCTCTTCTCATCAGCAAAAGGAGGCAGTCTGACCATCCGCAAAGACTGAAATCTGCTGACACACATGCTGAAGAGGGCACAGGAAATGGGCATGATTCCATGGAGCTGAAGGGAGTGAAAACTGGTTTGATGTTTTGAGGAAAAGGGAGATTGACAGTCATGACACTACTTTAGCACCAGTCTTTTTTAAGAAGCCTACCTTTTGAAGGAGAAATTCCACATGAGTCATTTACCCAGATAAGATAATGAAGGATGGGCACCTAGTGATATGTATTTACATTATGTTTCCATAACAATATGTTTTTTTAAAGAAAATTTCCAGGTAGAGTACACAATTTAATCCCCCCTTATCTTTTATTACAGGTGGAGATGCAGTGTTTTGATCATGATGGTAATGAACAGTTCACGCTTCAAGCTGACATCAAACGAACCCTGTGCCACCGCGACTCAATTCCAAACCCTGGCAAACCTAACTGTGTCAGTGGGCGCCACAGGCTGTTCAGTGCCTGCTGCTTAAAAAACCGATTGCCAGGTCTTTCTTTCATGGTGGATCTAGGTGGGTTTAAACCTTCTGCCTTTCCTTAACAGTCAAGTATATTAACCACTTGCACTTGCCAAAGATCTCAAACAAGAGACTCTATATTGTTATAAAGAATGCATTGGAGATATATAAGACTTGATCATGTATTAGATTATGATCAGTCACTTCCCAAGAATTGATACTTTCAGACCATAGTATGGGGTGGTAACAGAATTAAGTTAGAAATCAACAAAATACCCATCAAGAAGAAAAACATTGCTTGACAAAATTCAAATCCTCTGAAATGATCTATTGGGATATAAAGGAAACCACAGGGAAATGACAAACTACTTAGAACTGGGAAGCAATGAAAACACTGCCTACTGGTCTGGTAGGATAGAACTAAAATGGATCATGAAAGAAACTATATAAATTAGTGAATAATTAAGCAAATGGATGTGACCCAGACTGGTAATATCTATTATTCCTTATTCCTAAAATAAGAAATCTTTTCATTTTTAATCTATCTTTGCACACACATACTAACATATTACATGGATAAAGATCACATCTCCCAGACTCCCTTGCAAGTAACAAAGTCTTGAACAATGGGTTGTAGACAGAATTGATCACATCCTCACAGGGATGTGTCGTTCTTGACATTTTTTTTCCTTCTTGCTGATGTGACTATCAATGTGGTGTCAGTAGGGTAACCAGTAATCCCAGCTTCATCAGCACTGAAGGTAACCTTAGGATGCAGTATTTGGGGTCCTATAATTGAGAAAGTCCCAAGTAGGACAAGATAAACTCTAGTGGGCAGACCTTCTAACTTCATCAGAACATAAGCAACTGCCTTCACATGGATGAGCAAAGGGACTGAAAGATCTCGAGTCTGAAAGGATCTTTGAATAGTCTTGAAGGCTCTGCTGTAAGTATTTACCTGGATGTACACGTCTCTCGTTCATTTCTCCAGATCATAGACACACCTAAAATGGGTACCTTAACGTGAAGTATTGAACATAATGCAGACAAATAACCTTGCCTTTAGGATCCTGGCTGTGTGGCAGGTGACAGTGATTTAGGTATATGTTACAAAGCTAGTAATTCTTGTATAGAGTGGCAAACATTTAGCAAAGCTGTACAGATCAACTCTGGAAGCTAGGACACATACTAAGGTTACAGTGCTAAAGCAATATATATACACTGGGAATGTTGATCTGTGTTGATTGCTTCTTGTGGCTTATGAGAGCTATATATTCAGGATAAAGCTAGTTAGTGTGCTACAAGGGATGGAGGAAAAAAAACAGAAGTATCCTTTACCCATGGTTTACAAACTAAATTGGTCAGAACTTTTCAAAAGATGTTTCTTTCCCCACAAATGTAGCTGCTACGATGACAGCTCCATAGTGAGAGACTTCGCAGAAAATAGAACTCTAACCATAACACTTTATCAAGCATCCTCTCTGAAAAAATAATTTTTGCCAGAAAATAGTAACTATCCCAGAGAACATCAGATTGACGTCTTTCTCCCCAAGTCTCTATGTGAGGCTCCTAGTTATTGGATGTCACTAAATTGAGAGATCACCACATGTCTGTCAGTTTGTCCTACTGTGCTACCTTGTGTATTGCTGTGATGCTGGAAGTTATCTCCTTGGTATTTCATATACCAGCAGGGTCAACCCAAAGTGAACAAGTTTCACCAGAGCATCCTGACTAAGAACCAAGAAGACTATGAAGAAGGAATGGGCTATCCAGTTCAAAGGAATTAGCCACTGGCAACCTATGGCTATCATCAATACACTGTCAATTACTGAACACCTAATAATGAACAGAAGATAATGCCAGAAAATGAGCCCCTTGGGTCAGTAGACACCCGAAATACAATTGCAGAAGAGCTGACTTCTCAAAGTAGGGTCAACCATAATGACATGGATGCAGTTAAACCCACAGGAGTGAAGCCATGAGACCATCATTTGCTGATAAGGCATGACTCGAAATGGGAAGAAATAGCTATGGATACCACTTAATTATTTGACTTTGGAATCTATAAAGTATAAATTGATGAAATTGTTAAAAAATTAAATGAAACCAATAAAGATAAATATCCCATTGCATTAGTGCTAAAATGGATTGTTATTGGTCATTTTGAATTAGAAAATCATTTGATTTCCTTTGCAAGTAATGGCACAATCCAAAAATGGCACAATTCAGGATCTACCTTGAAGTACCATAGTGTCTGTGATGGGACTGTATCAATTCACATAAAAGTAAATGTAATCAATACAACTATTATTCAAATGTATGTACCACCACTAAAGCTAGTGATGAAAAAATTGAAAATTCCCATATAAATTCTTCCATCTAAAATTGATGAAACATGGTATCGTGATGTATGGATAATTACTGAAGATTGGAATGCAAAAGTTGGAGACAAAGGAAAAGTAGTTGAAAACTACGGTGTTGGTGAAATAAATCAAACTGGATGGCTCATGATAGAATTTTGCAAGACCAACGACTTCTTCATTACAAATACCTTTTTCAACAGTACAAAAGATGGATTTCAACAATACATGGATTTCAACAATACATGTGGGTTTTTCCAGATGGAATACACAGAAATCTAGTTGACTACATCTGTGGGAAAAGATACTGGAAAAGCTCAATATCAGCAGCTAAAACCAGGCCAGGATTCAACTATGGAACAAATCATCAATTACTATTATGTAGGTTAAGACTGAAACTGAAGAAAATGTAAACAAATCCACAAGAACCCAAACACAACCTTGGATCTATCCCACCCCAAATTTCAAGCACACCTCAAGGACAGATTTGATGCATTAGACACAAATGAAAGACCTGGTGAGCTGTGTGCTGACATTAAGCATATCATTCATGAAGAAAGCAAAAGATCGCTAAGACAACATGAAAGAAAGAAAAGATCAAAGTGGATTTCAGAAGAGATTCTGAAACTTGCTCTTAATCAAAGAGCAGCTAAGGCAAATGGAAGAAATTATTAAGTCAAAGAACTGAATAGAAAATTTCCAAGGGCTGCTTGAGCAGAAAAAGTAAAATATAAAAGAAAAAAGAAAATTCACAAAGACCTAGAATTAGAAAAGCAAAAGGAAAGAACACACTCAGTATATCTTAAAATAAAACAACTCAAAACAAAATACAAACCTCCAGATGCATATTGAAAGATTCTGTGAGCAGGGTATGAAATGATGCAGGAAGAATCAAGAGAACAGAGTATCAAAAAGAAGTCACTATACCCAAAAGAATTAACTGATATTCAATCATTTCAAAAGGTAGCATATGAGGAAGAACTAACAGTCCTGAAGGAAGAAGTCCAAGCTTCACTGAAATCATTAATCAAAAACAAAGCTCCAGGAAATGCTGGAATATCAACTGAAATGTTTTAACAAGCTGATGAAACACTGAGAGCACTTACTCATCAATGCCAAGAAATGTGGACAGCAGTTACTTGTACCCATTCCAAAGAAAGGTGATCCAGCCGAGTGCTCAGATTGTACAATATCATCGAGCTCACAGGCAAGTAAAGTTGTTGCTGAAGATCATCCAACAATGACTGCAGCAACACATTGACAAGGAGTGGTCAACAGATTTAAGCCATATTCAGAAAAAGACGTGGAACAAAGGATATCATTACTGGTAACAGATGGCTCATGACTGAAAGCAGAGAATACTAGAAAGATGTGTATTTGTGTTTCATTGACTATTCAAAGGCATTTAACTGAGCGGACCATAGTAAACTAGATAACCTTAAGAATGAGAATTCCAAAACACTTCATTGTGCTCACATGGAACCTGTACCAGGATCAAGAGGCAGTTGTGCAAACAAAACAAGGGCATACTCATGGTTTAAAACCAGGAAAGGTGTGTGTCTTGGCTATAAACTTTCACCCTGTTTATTCAAACTGCGTGCTGAACTATTCTAGATAGTTATTTTCTAGGAAATTGCGCTAATTCCAACATTCATATAAGTAAAGGTAAAGAAATCAAGCAAAGCCACAATAATGCTTTAAAAAGAAAAGGAAAAAGCAAACAGAAAAATATTATTATTGATCTTAGTATTGAAATGTAATTACCTTCTAAGATAGCAAAAAAATCTCATTAGGCTATCATAACTGGAGCACTAGGGTGTTAATGCAAGAATAGAACCAAAGTCTCCTGAAGCAGGACTGAGATCAAAGAGTCCCCTCTATATTTGTACACCCCTTCTCACTTGCTGCACAAGGTCTCTTTAATGCATCGAGTACTAAGGTGCAACTGATTCAAGTCATGGCATTTTCAATTGCCTCATATGCATGTGGGAGTTAGACATTGAGTAAAGAAGACTGAAGAAAAATTGGTGCATTTGAACTACGGTGTTGTCAAAGAATATTGAAAGTACCACAGACTATCAAAAGAACAGGCAGGGATGTCTTGGAAGAAGGAAAGCCAGAATACCCCTCAGAGACAAGGATGCTGAGACTTCACCTCAGGCACTTTGGACATGTTAACATGGCCCAATCCAGTTGACACATAACCCTTGTCTTCATTGCTACTCTCCATCTTACCTTGCCAGTCAATTGCTGCCAGATGTGCAACATTAATAGTCAAAGTATTCAGCTAACACATGCAGATAATGAGATCATGAGAAAGTCAACAAAGGAGCACTAGGTGTACGTGAATGATGTATGTGGGAGTACTCTATCCTTGTAACTATTCAACGGTTTTGGAAACACTTAATTCTTGCATGGCAAAGTGTAAAACTACACCCTTATTTTATATCACATGCAATTTTAAAGTATATGACTACATCCTTATTTGATATCACATACAAATTTGAAATGTCCATGTCTGGAAGATCTAAATATGAAAAATAATTTTTAGAAGAAAATGTACACTTCTCTGTGAATATGTGGTTTTGGAGAACTTCTTAAACAAGCAATTTTTTAAAATGCAAGCCACAATGGAAAAATTGACAAAGTAAAATTAAAACCTTCTCTGTGGAAAAAAATAAGATAAGATCAGCAAAGATTTTTAAAAACAGCAAGATGAAGTGTGAAAAACTATTTATAATGCACATACTCAGTCAAGAATTAGTACCTGAAATATGAAAAGAACATCTCCAAATCAATAAGAAAATAACGGTCTTTAAATATGATCCCTAAATCAAAAGTTATAATGGCAAATGCTCAAAATTGCAGGTGCTAATTTTTGGCCAAGCTATTTCTAACTCTGTTACCTTTCCACTCCAGGACAATGAAGTTCAATTTGCTGGAAGCTGATAAATGCCACCTCAATCAGCAGTGCACAGAGGTTTAGGATAAGATTTGACATGAAATAATTTGGTGTTAGTGGAGGATGGAGAGAGATGGAACAACCAGATACCCAAAATGAGAAAACCGTAAAGAAGGTCTGGTAAAAGTAAGTAAACAAACTGGGGCTCTTGGGAAAGGTGAAAGAAAGGGTTTATAGACAGACGGACATGAGGATCAATAAAGTGATTAGGGTTTACCCACTGCATAAGCCCAGGCTGGAGAAAGTATGGATTAACAGCAGAACCTTAAGTACAATTTCCAGAGTTTAAATCAATTTTGATGTTAACATGAAATAACAGTGGGAGGTCACTGTTAAACAAGGAGATGCCACCATGAGCAGCATCATTAGGAGTAGCAAGTCCACAGAAAAGGAGGTGGAAATTCTTCTCTTTCCTTCACTAATAGGCCCATAATTGGAACTGTTTTGTTCCAGGTAACTCACTGAGATAACACCAGTGGGAGGACTCCTAGGAAACGTGGCATCCCCATTAACAGAAAACCAAAAGTCGTTCACTTCAAACACAGATAGATTGAAACCTACTTCCTGTCCATCCGATTACCGGAAAGTATGGTCTCCACCTCCCCTCTCACAGAGCCCATCTACCCAAAGACCAGGAGACTGGACAAGGCCTGGCACAACCACGACACAGAACACTTCCTGAATGAGCACAACTAACATTGGGAATCTGCGAGCTTTGATTCTAACCAGTATCAAGCACTGATTTGCATGGAAAGTGACCAAATTTTAAGCGGGACACCATTGACCGGGGGGCAGAGGGGGGTGCCTTGATTAAAAAATTCGGTCTATATGGAGCAACAAAAATGTTCCTAGAACGCAAAAATAGTATTGTCATATATTTATTTAATTTTAAAATGCCACAGGACAAATTGTTAAAAAACGGGATGTCCAATCACCACCCAAATTAAAGAATTTCCATTTTGTATGGAAACCACTTGGAATCTCTGTTGGATGGTTTTTATAATCAATGCCAACTCATAGTGGCCCCCGCTCCACAGTACCATGGGTTTCTGAGACGGGAACTGTTTCCTGGAGGAGGAAACCCTGCCTTTCTATCACAGAGGGACTCGGGTTTTGAACTGCTTCCCTTGAGGCTCGCAATCCTGCTCGTAGCCACTACTTAGAGAGTGAATGGGGAGGGGTATTACGAAAGCAGCTACAGGTTGAATCAACTAAACTTCCAAAGTCCTAAGATGCTAAGGAACCTGGCAATCACAAGTAGTTCATTTGCCTCCTTTAAGAAGAAATTTCATAACACTGCAAGTCTGGTCTTTGACACAACTACACCACCTTCCACATAAACAACAAAAACAAACAAAAAACAAGCCCATTGCCATCTAGGCAATGGGCGTCATGGCGACTCTTTAGGATAGAAAGGAACTGCTCCTTTGGTTTTCCAGACTCAACTGTTGAAGGGAGCCTTAAATCTCTTCTTTCTGGTGGGTGGCTCCATGCCCCACCAGAGCTTGTTCCTGTCTTCCCAGCCTGCCTGAACTCCTTGATGTGAGACAAGCAAAATCGCATAACATTGTCCACCACCTCAAACCAAAGGCAAACCCTCACTACCATCAAGAGCACTCCAACTCATGGTGGCCCTATAGCGATGCCTCTTTGGGTTTCTGAGACTGTCGACCTTTACGAGAGCAGACAGTGGTGAGTTCAATCTACTGACCTTGTGGTTAGAAATGCCACTTCTAACCCACAGGGCCACCTGGCAGGCAGAGGGGATGTTGCAAAGAGCACCACAAGAACCTGCTACAATGATCAGATCTATTTCTTTTCAGGAAGCTAACTATAAAAAAGGACTGTGGGGAACACGGTGATTTCTCCCACGTTGTTTCCCCAAAATATATGCCAAACTTAGCTGCTTGCTACATGTGGCAAATGACTATACACTTGGAGGCCAATAGAAGTAGGTCAGGTGTTATTCTCCCTAAGGGTTATCAGGCATCTAGAGCAATCAGACTACATAGATGGACCCACCCTCAGTAGGACCCACTTTCTTCTGATATGGATAGTAGACTACTTCCTTGTGATATGGATAGTAGACTACTTCCACGGAGGTCAAGACCACCCAAGGATGATCAAGGTTAAGGCCGCCATCATGAATCTAGTGTCCACCTTTCTTGTCACATGTATGCCCCTAACTCATCCCCTTCCTATTACGCTTATGTCTATTGTACCTCATCTTCCTGTCAGGTGAATGTCTATTGGATAGCCCCTTCCTGTGACATGTGGTTACCTGTAATCAAGCTCCCGAAGTAGATATAAACCTTGGTTAGCAATAAACTTAACATACACACACACACACACACACACACACACCCAGGGGCTTTCTCCTGCTCTCTCTGGAGCCCCGGCTTCCTGTCTGCACTGTGCATGGACTTGGCTTTTGAGATTATGGCCACCCAGGAGGTGAACGTGCTACCAATGAAATGTGTCTGACTCCATTTGCTATTTACATCTTTCTTCTATTTTTCATAATTTCTATGATGCTACTATAACCTTTACTTATTAATGTTGTATAATTGCACCTACCAAATCCATGATGATATGTTAGGGGCTGGCTCTTCTGACAAAGGACCAGCTGTATGTCTCTTAAATGATGCCTAGAACTCACTAGACATTTGTGAGCTGAAATGGAGAACTTTCTTCTTTAAACATGTGGAGCCCTGAGCCGTTGGTGGGAAAAGTGAGCTTTGAACAACATCTCAGTCGGAAATGTTGATCTCAGTACCTCTGACTGACAGCCTCTAATGACAGCAATAAACCAAGGCACCCTTGCAGTCAAATAGATGTTCCGAGTTGACAAAGAGGGCCCAAACACTGGCTCTGCTGCTGTTGTGTCTGTTTCCTCATTGTTGAACCCCCGTTTAAAGGTCCAAGTCGTGCCAGGCAGTGCTGTATCACCCTAGAAACGGATGTACAACCAGCCAGCACAGGCAGCGTGATCAAATGAAAACAAAGATGTTATCAAGGTTCAGACAAAGCTGGCTTAGAGCTCTGACTGCCTCACTAACATTCTTCAAAGCAAGTCCAGAATGAACAGGAGTGGGGGAAGGTGGTGAGCAAAAAGAACGAGAGAACTGTAGTAATTAAAGTTAATTACTCTTGTTACTATGGTAGCAACACAGAACAAGAAAAGTTCGACATACATTCAAGGTGAATCCCAACAGGCCATGTGCTTTCCCTTCCCCAAGTAACTGGGAACAGACAGCTATTGAACAGATTTAAATTGTTAACCCACTTTTCTCCAAAGACATTGGGGAGGGAGGGCTCACTCTCAAAATCTTTCTCCTTGATCATTTCATGGCTGTGTTGGCACACAGTGTTGTCCAAATCCTGAGATCATGTCTCTGTGTCTACAATAGCCATTCCTTTAGACCCTGCGATGAAGGGTTAAGAGCAAGAAGCTTATCTGGGAAAGGTGTGACACTCCAGGAAGAATCCACAGGAGGTGGGGGAAGGAAAGAAGGAATCAGAAAGCAAGTTTCTGCTCTGGGCAAATACAATAGAGTGCCACATGTACTTCAGAACTGCCCAACCTGATGTGACGATGGATGAAATTTGTCCATCATAAAAAGAGAAATATTGTATGAGACTACTGTTATTTTTTAAAAGGATTTGATAGTCAAAAGAAACAGATTTTAATGGGTCCCAGGGATTGGAGAGTGAGAGGGAGGAAGAAGTCATAGGATTGTGGGGAGTCACGTGTTAACGTGGATGAGGGGAAAGATAATATGCAACAAGAAGGCGATGGGGAAAAAATGATGGGAACAAAGGTTTGTTAAGTTGTTGAATACAAAAATGATGATCTTCTCTGTAAGACTCACCTAATTCACAAGAAAAGGTTAAATAAAGAAATACAAAAAAAACCCAAAAATGTCTTATCCAGGGGATGCAGGAGCTGGGTTATTTATCCACTCATGCCAGTCCATGACTGAAGGCTGCTCCCAGATGTTCATTCCCTGAGGCATCCATATTTGCCCACAACATAATGAACTGGGAGCAGGCCTGACCCCTCCTTTTTGATATCCTACCCTCCCTCCGTCTCTCCCTTCTGCCTGGATGGAATGAGAGCAACTCCAAATGACTTGAAAGCCATGCGTTGTCGATGGCAGAGCCACCTGGTGAAAGAGAGAATTCCCATTCTGAACTTTATGAGAGAGAACTAAAATCACGAATTTCTGAGCGTTTATAATTTTAATACAGTTATACATTGTTGTTAGGTGCTGTTGAGCCCATTCCAACTCAGAGCGGCTCAATGTGCAACAGAACAAAGCACTGCCCTGCCCTACAGCTCTTCACAATCTCTCCTATGCTTGAGTGCACTGTCACAGCCACTAGACCCACCCATTCATTGAGGACCTTCCTCTTTTTCACGGACTCTACAGTAGCAAGCATGATGCCCCTTTCCAGAGGGAGACGGTCGCTCCTGAGAACATGTCCAAAGAACTGAAGACCAAGTCTTGCCATCCTCTTTCTATAGAAAATCTTGGCTGTCTTACAAAACAGATGTGTTTCTTCTGCCCGAAGCCCATGATATATTCAATATTCTCCACCAACACCATCATGCAAATGCACCCATTCTTCTTCAATTGCTGTGATTGCTGTTGTTTAGGCTTTCTTTTTTTAATACAAATTGTTGGCCCCCAGCGTTAAATTTCCAACAAGTTCCCAGGGGGTGCTGATCCTGCTGGTCTGTTCATGACACTTCAGGAACCAACAGCTTACAGAGTTAACAGGAAGGAGGAAAGGGAGAATGCTCAGAGACTAACAACAGTGGGAAGCAACTCTAGGCTTGAAGAAATAAGGGAAGCGCGTTATCAAAATGTCCCCAAATAAGTATGTTGAGTTCCTCACCCCTATGTTGGTGAATGCGGCCTTGTCTGGGAAAAGACAGGTTTTTTCCCACTGGTATTATCAGTTAACAAAATCATATCAGAGTAAGGTGAGTCTAATCCCATTCCCTTATGGGTAGTGGTTTATAAAAGAGGACAGAGATGAAAGCAGCACCACAGAGGGAGGAGACAACATGTAAGGCTCTATTTCTAAGCCAAGAAGCTCTGAGAGATGCCCCAGACTGCCCACAGCAGACAGGAAGGAGTAAGGATCTTTCCTGAAAGCAAACAGAGAGAGAATGACCTCCAGAACTGTTAGAAAGTTGATGTCTGTTCTTCACAGCTCATTTTGCAGTTACAGCCATAGGACACGAAGACTGACCAGAGTGAGAATAGGTACCAGCAGTACACATGGAGGGCGTGATTACTGCAAGAGACACAACATATACATGGAAGGAATGGGGATCCCATACCCAACTGTCTACCTCCCATCCTCTGACTTCCTCTCATTGGCCAAATTCAACCAGAAGGCATAGAATAAGGAAGCCCAGCAGATGGGCATTGGGCCTCCACTCGAGTACTTTCTCAATGCAATAACACCTTGTTGTAGTAAATTGGCATTCCATAATTCTCACCTTCCTGACATAATCGCTGAAGACAAATGTATGCATAAACAAAAGTGGTGAAGAAAACTGGCGGTGCCCAGCTATCAAAAGATATAGCATCTGGCGTCTTAAAGGCTTTAAGGTAAACAAAGAACTAAAAGTTATATCATTGTAAATGAGGGGGAGTACAGATTGAGGACCCAAAGACTATGTGTAGGCAATGGGACATCCCCTTACAGAAGGGTCACAGGAAGACGAGTCAATCAGGGTGCAGTATAGCAATGATGAAACATACAACTTTCCTATAGTTCTTAAATGATTCCTCCCCACCCCCACTATCATGATCCCAAGTCTACCTTACAAATCCAGCTAGACCAGAGGTTGTACACTGGTACAGACAGAAACAAGAAGCATAGGGAATCCAGAACAGATGATCTCTTTAGGACCAGTACTGAGAGTGGCGATACTGGGAGGGTGAAGGGAAGGAGGGGGGGGGAGGGCAACTGATTATAAGGTTCTCATATAACTTCTTCCCTGGAGTATGGACAACAGGGAAGTGAGTGAAGGAAGACATAGGGCAGTGTAAGATATAACAAAATAATAGTAATTTATAAATTATCAAGGGTTCATGAGGGAGAGGGACCGAGGAGGGAAGGGAAAAATGAAGAGCTGAGAACAAGGCTGAAGTAGAAAGCAAATGTTTTGAGAATGATGAGGGCAACCAATATACAAATGTGCTTGACATACGATGGATGTATGTATGGATGGATGGATGGATGGATGGATGGATGGATCGGTGGATGGATGGATGGATGGATGGTGATGAGTTGTATGAGTCCCTAATAAAATGATTTTTAAAAAAGGAAGCCCATGTATTGCAACCTATACAAGTCAGTCTCCCATGGCACAGAGCAAAACACGAAAACCAAACACACTGTCACTGAATCAATGCCTACTCTTTGAGAGCCTATAAGACAGGGTAGAATTGCCCCCATGAGTAATTATGTATGGTTAGAAAAAAGCACGAGCCCAGCTGGTGGTTTCAAGCCACTGACCTTGTGGTTAGCAGCCTGGTGCATAACCCAATGCCATCAGGACTCCAAGCAGAACACAGACACATGTGTCAAATGGAGCTGGGGTGTGGCAGTGAACCCCACAGGGGGGAAAGAAACAGCTTACTCTGGGCATTCTTTGGGTTCATAAGACCACATGTCAGTCAGTGGTCTCCAAAAGAGCTGAATAAATCCCCTTTTCCATGTGCATGGAGGAAAATGTGCTCAGAAAGAAACACTTCTAAAACTAAGAGTCCTTCCTACCAGGCTAGAGGACAGAATTCTCAGAAGCCAACCTCGTAGCCACAGCAAAGAGGCAGAGAGAGCTTTAATTAAAAGCATTCTTTCCACACTGCTGCCCACCTTCAAGATGTCCTTTGGTCTCCAGCTGCCTCCTTGAGCCACAAAAGACTTTCCACCCACAGAGAAACAAAGACCTTCTGCTGCCCCGTGCCACTGGACTCTCCTTGTTAGTGACCCTTTTGCCCTTTGGGGTTAAGAAACAAATGTCCCTGAGCAACTCTGGGTTGTACACATCACCCTGTAATAATCCTCAGATGCCTTGATCATTTTTCCATGACCCTCATCTTCTGATTTCACCCCCAAGGCATCTTTCAAATGGGAACTATTCCATGTATGCTCGCAAATGCAGTTCCAGTTTCGCCAAGGGCAAGCCTATATCGGTCTGGGTCCACGCTCCAGCCTCCCGGGTGGTAGGATGCCTCCTGGAGGTGATATCTGTTGACTGCTGCTGTTGCTGCTGTTCTTTAAAGGTGATCAATGCAATTAGTTGCTTTGTTCCTCGAAGGACCTGATGATTAAAGGGAACGACAGTGGGGAGCTTCTCAGATCATTGCTTCTCATTGGCTGCAAGTTACCAGGGGGAAAAAAGGTCCATGGAGTCACTGCAAATCAGACCCCAGGGAAACACCCTTTCCCACACCCACACCCTAGTAAATGGAATGGAACTGCCTGCAGCCAGAAACCAGAATGCAGTCTCTTTCACTGGTTTTTCAATCCCGAATTTAAGACATTTGATTTATTAAAGTTTTAAACCCTAACCTCATAGATGAATTTCTCAGCCAACATTGATGAATTTATTTCATCCATCATCATGTTTTAATGTGATGTGGTTCTTGTGTACCACCTATGCCTCAACTTTGCTCAGAAATAAGTAGAAAGGAATGAAGGAAAAATCCTCATAATTTTGTCCTGTAAGACACACACACACACACACACACACACACACACACACACACACCTAATATATTTTAAGGTGCAGTCAACTTCTGTGTGAGGTAGAGGAGCTCAGGAATTAAAGTTACAGGAATATTTCCAATGTCTTCCTGCTTCCTCCCCTTGGAGAAGTGCTCACTCATTCTTCAAAGTCAAATTCATCTTCCATCTCTTCCTAAGATTCTTTCCAATCAACTCAGGTCCTTTCTGCATCTGCCACTACACTGTTTCCCTCTGAAACTTGTATTCACCTCAGTCCCCTCTAAACATGGTAGAGTTTCTGGTTTTGACCGTCTAAACACCTAAACCCTAGCTCAGTGCCTGCAACATCGTAGGTGATAACTTAATGCATGTTGACGAAAATTGAATGGGACCATTAAATTCTAAGCCTAGCTCTTCAACATTAGCTTCATCCCACAGCATCTCAATTTCCTTGAATATAAAATAGGATCAATAATTTCCTCCCCTGCCTACTTCTTACGGCTGTTGTTAGGGTCAAAAAAGATGAGCTTAAGTAACTGTGATTATGAACTTCAGAGCTCTGCTCAGATGTGAAGGGTGATTTAAAGATAATTAGCAAGCAATGTCAGAGCCTTGCCAGCTCATCTCCCCTTGACCTCCAGGTCCAGAAATCCCTAACATCTGTCAAGTCAGACTACGCCACTTCATCTGTCATAAAATGTTACTCACAAAGTGAAGTGACTTTCATTTGATTGATGACCAAAGGGAAACTTAATTTCTCTCATAAAAAAAATTGCACTGACTAGTTCCACAAAATTCTCTGGCTAGATGAACTGTTGGACATGACCTTGTCATTTCAGCATAGGATGCCCCATGAGAATGCTTTCCCCAAATGTACTAACAGGCGGACCATGAAGTTTTCATAAGACGGACTGGATGGTCTTGTGGTCAGTAAAGGTTAGAAGGAGTCCCTGGATGATGCAGATAGTTGACACACATGGCTGCGAACTCAAAATTAGGGGTTCCAAGTCCACCTAGATGTGTTGAAGAAGAAAGGTTTACTTTCTACTTGTGCAAAATTACCTATTGAAAATCCCACAGGGCACATGTCATTTGACTCTGACACTCAGGGGGTTACTATGACTATCACTATGACAACTGGGTTAACCAAAAGTCAGAAAGTTTCTTTCTTTAAGGACTTCTCAGAGCCCTTATTATGCTTGGTGAAATAGAAGGGCAGCGCGAGAGAGAGAGAGAGAGAGAGAGAGAGAGAAACATTCTCAACAAGATGGATAGACTCAGTAGCTACAACAATGGGTCCAAGCAGTGGAGCAAAAGTGAGGAGAGCATGGTCCTGGGCTTCATTCCATTCTGTTGTGCAGAGGGTCTTTATGGGTCAGAACTGACTCAATGGAACCTAACAATAACAACAATACATAGCTATATTCAAATAGGGGTCTAGAGTATGCTTTCCTACAACACTGGCCACCACAATGGGGTTGGGATGCTGGCTGTATCTATTTCCATCATAAAGAGGCCCGACTGAGCATTAGAGTGGTGGACTGAGTGACGAATAGATGCTGAAAACATAATTCTTCATGCTAAGTACCACTCCTAGAGCCCCTCCTATGTGCCAGGCTCCACATTGGGCATTTCATTGGCATTGCCTCATCAACTGCTTGGAACCTGAGGGCTACAGAGCATTCACACGCCCACACACCTTAGCCTTGCCTTTCTGCCATGTTGCCTCAGGCTATCTCAGCCAAGTGTTTCTGTATTAAGTGCACAGTGAAGTTTTCCTACCAACACCTCTCTCACACACACACCGAAACCAAAAAAAGTGCTCTTGTAGAGTCAACAGTAGTTATGTCAAGACAAAATGATGTCAGTAATTAAGTTAGTGAATCCAAAGAAGAGAAGAATTTACTTTGGAATCATTGAAGCATTTGCTCCCAACCCTAACCGAGGCATCTCCATGCTTGTTACTTCTCACCCTCTCTGGACACTTCTTTAGAAGAGAGAAGCCGAATGAACATGCTGTCACTTTATCACTTGGTAGTCCGTTTTAAAGCCAAGATGAACACATTTTGAAGCTTAATTTATCAATAGAGCTTCATGTGATTCTCACTCTTTATTCTTTGGTAGGCACAAATGAGTTCTGCTTCATTTCCTATGTGCTCATAACAAATGAATGTGCAGTATTGCTATTTGAGCTGAACAGATCATAATACTGAAAATGGAAAGTATGCCATGCAGATTCAGCTCCAGGACAAATTCGCTAACCACTCTTGCCCCAGTCCCCACCAGATTTCAGCCCAGCAAACCTTTTATATAAAAAAGTATGGAGTCACAGCAATTTTATTTATCCCTCCAAAACACTGGCAATGTGCCCAGGAATGTGTACTTAGCAAATAGGAGAACTATTCCCTTTGCTTTCTGTGGTTCCACTCACCAGGACGAAGGTAGGTGACCCATTAGCAGAGCTGGAACATAAGTCAGGGCCAGTTCAACCATGATAGGACTTGAAGCTGAACACTTAGGAATAAGGTTCATCGCAGAATGCCAGATTATTAGAACAAAGTGCTCATGCACTGAGGGTGTGCTGAAGTAGAGGCCCAATGCCCATCTATCTGCTACCTTAATACTTAGCATATAAATATATGTACATAGCCCTATTTCCATATTATATCTTTACATATGCACATATATTTAGACCTCTTTAAACGTCATTTGCCTTTTAGTTCTTGCCTCTGCTTCCTTTTATTTTTCTGTTGTCCCACTATCATGTTGTGAGTTTACTTGAGTTTCAGTAATTCCTCTCAGTTACATTGCCCTTGATCAAGACAAAATAAATGCATAAGCAAATGAGGTGAAGAAAGCTGATGGTGCTCCGCTATCAAAAGATGCAGTGTCTGGGGTCTTAAAGGCTTGAAAATAAACATGCAGCCATCTAGCTGAGAAGATGGGATCCAGTATCAGGCATCAAAGACCCAGAAGAAAAAATAATTTCAATGTGAATGAGGGGAGCGCAGAGACCCAAAGCCCATTTATAAACAACTGGAATGCCCCTTGAAGAGCCAGTTAGGGTGTAGTATAGCACCAATAAAACATGTAACTTTCTTCTAGTTCTTTAGTGCTTCCTCCTTTTCCCTCCCCCCCCCACCTCCCATATCATGACCCCAATTCTACCTTCACAAATAAGACCAGACCAGAGCATGTACAATGGTACAGATAAGAGCTGGAAACAAAGGAAGTCCAGGACAGATAAACCCCTCAGGACCAATAATGAGAATAGCAATACCAAGAGGAGAAGGTAAAGGTGGGGGAAGAAAGGGGAAACTGATCACAATGATCTACATATAACCCCTCCTGGGGGAATGGACAACAGAAAAGTAGGTGAAGGTGTAAGACATGAAAATTTTATATATATATATATATATATATATATATATATATATATAACCAAGGGTTCATGGGGGGATGAGTTGATTATCAAGGGTCCAAGAAGAAAGAATGTGCTTTGAAAATGATCATGGCAACATATGTACAAATGTGTTTGACGCAATGGATGGATGGATTGTTATAAGAGCTATAAGAGTCCCCAGTAAAATGATTTAAAAAAAGAAAGAGTGAGGTTCAAGTGACCTCCCTCCAAAGCCCACTCATGTGGCCTAGATGTGGCCTAGATGAAAGACTGAAACCAGGCTGAGATTGCAATGAGATTCAAGGGTATAGTATCAGATGCATGACATACAAGAAACTAGGAGGAGGAGAGAGCTGACGGCTGATTCCTACTTACACAGCTAGTGCTCTTACTAATGCCCCTTGACATGTGGCACTCCCTGTGCTATAGAAAACTCCCCTTACTCCAGTGTGCACAGAGGACTGCTTAGTCTATGCCTCTCCGGCAACTGTGAGAACGTTGGATCAAGTGTATACATAAATTACCAGTTACTTTTGAGTCATGACTTAGAACGGTGACTTAGACTGTCCAAATCATAAAATCAGAAAGGCATTAAGTATTTGGATGGAGAATCAGACATTAAAAGAAAGTGCTTCTTACTATGCTTATTATCTTCAGTGGAGCAAAACGAATGTACACATATTCCATTGCCACTATGGGAAAGGACGATACTGAAGATTTCCAGAGAGGCATAGTAGATTGTAGTTAATGATATAATGTCTTTGGTTGGTCTTTTCTAATTTAGCTATGTCATTGGCATCATCTTTATTCCAGATGCTATTATCACTTTTTTTTAAGAGTCAGGTGTACTCAGATGGACTTTCAGAAGTTTGCTGTGACTCTGGAGCCTCCATCCTATTTTTCTCATAAATGATTGATTATAATCAATCTATGATTGATTATAGTTTTCTATCATGCATGAAAGCATTGAGAACAATTCTCTTTACAACTGAAGAGAAACTAGTTAAAACCTTCTTTCATGAATGCAACCATCCTTAGCCCAATTACCCACATATAAACCTAGATCATTCTAGGAATTATCTTACAACCCTCTCCCTCCATCATTCGATCAGAACTGTATTTTTGCCTCTTTGTCTTCTGTTGATTTCTATGGAACTGCTCATGTGGTCTCCTGCCTCGTCTCTTGTTTAGCTCTCTAGGTCCCTCACTGATCTTGGCCACAGAGCAAATTTCTAAAGGGCAGGTCTGAGCATAGCACTCTCCTGTTTATGCCCTATTCCCTTAAAAAGTCTATCAGGTGTCCTTCTTCACTATCTCATGTCTGTTCTTTCTGCTTCACTGCCCATCACTCCCCAGTACCTGGATTTTCACCTGATGTTAGTTCCTGAGGCTTTGCAGAAGTGCTTTATTACCCCCTGCCCTTGCCACCTGCTATTTCCTCTTCCTTATTCCCACTGCTCCTACTCTTCTTTCTGGTGTGGATTACTTAAAGACCTAGCTGATTCTCTGTAGAAATGTCCTTCATGGTTAAGTTCTACCTCCGAATGAGTTAAGAGTTCCCTAATTTAGACTCATCAAATAGGAAAACGTAAGTCAGCTGTATGTCTTTGGGGAAATCACCTATCCTCTCTGAGTCACCTCTTCATTGGTAAATGGATATAATACCCATTTCATGAGATTGTCATGAACAATCTAAGGTGCACTCTTCAATCGTTGTGCTAGTCTGGGTAGCCTAGAAAACCTGGAGAACAAATTCAGACTAGAGGAACAAAATCACAGACACTCGTGTGTAAAAGAAAGCATTTTACCAACAAGAGCAATTGAATATTGAAAAAACATCCCAGCCCAGTCCAGAAAAAGTCCCTAAGTCTGATGTCAGCTCATAAGTTCACTACCAATCTATAAAGTCCTCTTCAGACTCATAAAACACATGCAACGACCCCAAATGCAGGAAGATCCCAGGTCAGTAGGTGGGAAGCCTTGTGGATCCAGCGGCATTATACGCATCTTTCAGCCTTGACAGGGGTCTCCACATGGCTCCTCCAGCCTAGGGCACTAGCGTAGCTCCATGTGTCTTGTTAGCTGCAATGGCTCCCAGAGAGCGAGTCTGTGTCCCTCCTTCAGAGAGCTGTTTACCTCCTTGGCACCCCCAAATGAAGTCATCAAGCTGTGACCTGATTGACAGACTAAACCCCACCCCTTCACTTGTAATTTGCAAATTGACAGCAGATTGTGTAACTACCACACACGGATGTGCCCTTAGTATAATTCTTTAACCTTAATCACACTGGGGCTGTAAGACCATCAGGAGTGGAGGGAAGGCGAGCTAACCAGGTCTGGTTAAGCATGTAGATTCCAGAAGACATCAGGTACCTCAAAGCACAGAGCAAGTTCATCTTTCAGGTTCCCTGTAGCAGAAGCAGCTGGCTGCACACCAATATCCATTTTATCCTTTTTTAATATAATAATAGAATCCTTGAACTTTTTGTTAGGCACTGGTCAATCTAAACAAATGCAATTCCTAACCTCCCGTCCAGCTAGATGTAGCCACACGACGAAGTTCTGGTCAATGTGCTGTCGACAGAAGAGATATGTGCTCCTTATAATTCCTCTCCTTAGAAGGAAGAGGCAGACTTATTGATAAATGGATATGATACCGATATCTTGGTCATCTCGCTTTCCACAATAAAGGTGGTGATGGTGGGCCCTACTGACTCAAGCGGAGAAAGGCAGTAAGCTAAGGGAGAGGTGAAGCAAGCGCGAAGCAGTGTGCACCTTGGAACACGAGCAAAGGAATGAGCAGCCACGCCAACTTGGACTTTCATGGAGAGAGAGAGCCCTTTTTCTCTGATGGAGCCACCAGCACGATGAATTCCTCTTAGAGCAACTAACACGCTATCCAAAAGAATACAATTTCAAATACATTTCCATTCAGTTCTCGACTCGACGGTCCTGCAAATATGAGGACAAAAAAGGATCCTTTCTGCCCCATTCAGGGCTGCACACTCACTGCAGGTCAGCACCCAGGTGGGCGAAGCCCTGGCTTTCAATCAGCAAAGCTAAGACTTATAAAAATGCTTGCAGAATTATATGCCAAAGACTTCTATTATTACCACATCAGTATGTCAGAATTGAAAGGCAGGTAAGATTTCTCCAGAGAGGCCATCCATAATGCATTGCAGAACAGTGTAGGTGTTTTATGAAATGTGTTTTATTCAAGCTAGGATATACAACACCAACATTATTGAAAGAAATTGAAAGTCTGGTCTTCTCTTTTTAATATATTCATTACTCATGTTATAGTCTTTTAACAACAGAGTAAAGTCGTATACATATTCCATTTCATTTAAAATTTTATTTTACCTGCTATTCATCATGGGCGTCCAATGAAGAAGAAATATTCCCTTATTATTCTTATATTAGTTTCTGACAGTTCAATTTCTCTGACTGCTACACCTCAGACAACCTCTGCTGAAAAGAGCAGATAGGTAATGGCTTTGATCATAATCCCACAGCGAATCTTGTCAATTCCCTGGAAAACACAAGCGCTAGAGCCCACTGAGCCACACTCCAGAAGTGTCTCCATCCAACACGAGTCCGCACACTGGGAATCACCTGGGGAGCATTAAAGCAGAGTGATGTGCAGGCGTCATCTCAGAAAGTTCGATGGAACTCATAGGGGATGCTGGGCACCAAATTCCAGTGCATAGTTTTGTCTGGAAACCACTGATTCAATACCTCCATGAGAGGCTCTGGGAGAAATTCAGAATGAAGAGAAGAAATCTCTCATCATACCTTTTTCTGGTGGGTTGGAATTGCCATCCTTTAGGATAACAGCCAAGGTTTAACATGGAGGTATCAGTGGTGGTGGTGGTGGTGCTGGTGGTGGTGCTGGCGGTGGTGCTGGCGGTGGTGCTGGTGGTGGTGCTGGTGGTATTGTTAAGTGCCATCAAGTCAGTTCCCACTCATAATGATCATATGTACAACAGGACAAAATACTGCCTGGTCCTGTGCCAGCCTCACAATAGTTTTTATGCTTGAGTTCATTGTTTCTGTCATTATATCAAATTCCTATATCAAACCCCAAAAGTACCAGTCCTGTTCCTATTTTGTCCTCCTGGGCTTGTTTTCAGTTATCTTTCATTTGTCAAAGGAGGTCTGATGGTGCGGAGGATTATACACTGACCATTACCAGTGGGTTATGCATTGTCCCAACGCCAAGGGCAGGCGTGGGAGAAAGATGAGGCCGCCTGCTCCTGTAAAGATTTAAAGTCTCTGAAACTCATCAGGATAGTTCTACTTTGTCCTGTAGGGCACTATGAATCAAAAATGACTCAATAGCAGGTTTGTGGTGGGGGGTGGGGGGTGTTTGTTTTTCATTGATTTTGTTGGTTGGATGGTTGGTTGGCTGGCTGACTGGTTTGGACTGTCATAAGGAGCCCCAATTGTAATGTCAGGTAAGGGTTAGTTTTGGACTCCTCACCTCAAAGTCAGCAGTTCAAACCTCCAGCTGTTTCTCAAGGCAAAGATAAGGTTATCTGTTCCCATAAAGATTTGTAACCTCAGAAACGCTGTATAGGGTTACTATAAATCAGAAGCAACATGATGGTAGCGGTTTGCTTTTTGGTTTGGTCTGTCATGAGCTAAAAAAAATGAAACTTTATTATTTTTAAGTTTGCCTGTATTTTAGCAGTTTTTGTATTATCTATTCTGAAGGCGCATCCTTAGCTATTAAGGATTCAGGTGTCTATGTTTTCATTGTGGAACCAAACCTTCCTTTTAAATGATCCAATTTGTTCCATTTAATAACTTTCTACTTGCAAGCAAATTTTAATATCACTATAAAGAACATTGATTTCTTTTTTAAAAACTATCACAGTTTTATTGAGATCAAGTCACAAACCATCAAGCCCCCCCACCACCACCACATTTTGAGTATATCATTCAATGGATTTTAGTATATTCACAGTTTAACAACATCATCAAAATCAATTCATAATGCTTTCAGCACCCCAAAAAGAAACCCGAAGCCCATCAACAATCACTTCTCCTTTTGCCCTAATCCTCTCAGACCTAGACAGCCAGCAATCTACTCTATGCCCCTATATATTGGTTTTTCCTAGACTTTGGAATGTGTAAATGGAATCTTAAATAGGAAGTTCCACACATCACTTCTGCTCAGAGCTCAATGGCCAGGACTTAGTCGTATGACCGCATCTAGCTGCTAGGGTGGCTAGGGGTCACAATATTCCATTTCCTTAGAGTTCTCACTGCCATTGAATCAATGCTGACTCATGAAGTCCTGGAAGTATAGTGGTTAAGGGTTGGGCTGAGATCCTCATGGTTGGTAGTTCAAAACAACCACCAGCTCCATGGGGTAAGAACTGGACTTTCTCTTCAATAGTTACAGTCTCAAAAGCCCACAGGGGTATTACAGTTAGTGTTATATGGTCAAAGGTTATCCATGTTGAAGCATGCATCAATACTGCATAACTGAAAAGTATTCCGTCGTATGTATGTGCCACAATTTGTTGATCCATGGTCTCCACCTTTACATAATTATGAAAAACACTGCTATGAACATTTGTTTACAAATTTTTACATGGACCTATGTTTCTTTTCTCTTGGGTATATAAACTAAGAGTGGAATTGCTGGCCTATCTGGAATTTCTGTTTTTAATCATTTAAGGAACTGAACTGTTAGACTATTTCCTAAAAAAGATATACCATTTTACATTCCCAGTGGTGTATGGAAGTCCCCAAGTTCTCCATGTTCTCCCCAACGATTATTACATGGCTATTATTATTATTATCATTATTGCATTTCAAAGGGTATTACCCACAGGTTTTCTGTAAGATTTCTAATAACTTCTTTCAAGTCTCTGATAGCTCTGCTTTCTCAACTGTAAAATAAAGTGATAAGAGCAATATCACAGAGTTCTTATGAAGATAAAATTCATGAAACATGGAAAATAGTCGATTTACCCCAGTCATTGTGGGCATGGATAAAATCATTAATGAAATCCCAATGGCTCTAATCATGTGAGTCATTTAAAAAGACCATGACCAGAAAGAAAAGCTCTTTCAGTCTGTTATTTCTGTTCAGTGGAGGAAAATTTCTCTAACACCTTGTCCACATCTATTATTTTCTCACCAAGGTAAGCAAGTTATTCAAACTTCTTTGAGCTTCAATTTTTTTTCGAGCCTCCAAAAATAAACAAGCCCATGGATATCAAGCCGATTCTTGGATATCAAGTCGATTCTTGCACATAGCAGCCTAATAGTACAGAATTGACTGCTGCATACAATCTCCATGGCTGTAAATCTTTACGGAAGCAGACCTTGCAGTGACTGGTGAATTCGAACCACCAATCTTATAATTAGTAGTCCAATGTTTACACCACAAAGTCTCGGAGGTCCCTTTAAGGTACCAAAAGAGATATGATCATGTATACCTTACACAGTGGGAGGCAGGATTTAAATGAGATCACAAACTATGTAATCTTCAGATATTTGCTCTTTTTCATTTTTCTTTTCATAAGAATTAAGGGAAAAAAAGGAAGACTATAATAGGGAATTGTTTCGTGGGGGTGGGAGAGCTTTATCAATCCATGAATGACAAAGTGAGAATGGGAGTGATCTCCTTAGGTATAAAGGTTGATGCCCAGGAGGTGGCCACAGGGTTCTAGGACTGCAGCCTTCAGGGATGGACTCCTGGGTTTTGAGGAACAGAGATTAATTTTGAAGAGGGAAATATTTGCACCCACTGGGACCAATGAAGGGAGAGAGATCAGATAACGATGACAATGATGGTGGTGGTGGTGATTATGGTCATGGTGGTCGTGGTGGTGGTTTACTGAAGCTATGGTCCACACCATAGATGATTGGAACTCCTGATAACAAGGGAATGTTTATAGAGGAAGGTCCTATGTGTCTTCAGAGATGGCTCAAGGACCTATGGTAAGAGTTTCTCAAATGTGCATACGAAAGGAGTGGGATGCTTGTTCAAATGCAAATTATGATTCAGTGGAGCAGTTTTTTCAATAAGTTTTCTTGCTCTGACCATGTGTGATGGGTAAGCTTGTGGTGGTGTCAACATGGCCACAGAAGATAAGTAGGTCTATTGGGACAACACGGCCAATGAACACATTGGATGCATTGAAGGGCGGAGATAGGAAGGGTTCAGTGAGTCTTGCTCTCTTGCTCTTGGATCTTCAGACCAGCCAGCTGCCTTGTTTGTCCTGTGCCTCGACCTCCAAGCAACACTACCCAGGGGACACCAAATCCTGGACTGTGTAGCTTTGAGTTGAGGTTCCTTCAAGCTCTGCTTTGCCATGCTCCTGAAATATATATCTCTTGAGCTGGAGACTCTTGGACTCTGTCATCTGGCTGACTGTTGATGGTGACCTGCTTTGCTGTTTGCTGCTTGTGGCTGGATAGCCTGAATTGCTCTACAGAGGACTGCTCGGCGGCCCTCAAGACTCCAAGGACTGTCAGTCTACTAACTGTCTCACCCAACTGAGTTGCACCAAGCCAGTTGTACTGCTTTATAGATTAGTTAACTGTTTATTTCTTATCTTATATATCCTATCTATATAAATATATAAAGAGAATTACTAGTGTCCTGGTTTTGTTTCTCTAGAAAACCCTGTCTGACACACCATGATACTGGTTCACAAAACAACATGTTCTGAGGAGGAAAAAATGAGACCTTTAATTAGAGCTTAAATTCTGAACACCCCCACTTTACAGAAGGTTAGGAGTGACCATTGTGGCCCAAAAATCCATTTGCAGATAGAGTAACCCACCTAGATTAAATGTCCACTGAATTCTTTTTGTTCATTTAAGCAATGATGTAGATAATCTGACCCTCTGTCAGAGTACCATGGAAAATAGATTGCCAGCCAGCCCAGGAAGGGGGGTGGTGAAAAACAGGGATTGGTTTTTGTTTCCCAAAAGCTTGGTCTGGAGCCACAGCAAACACATTGATTTCTAAATTCTATCAGTTAGAGGCTGACAGATAATGGTGAGGAGAAGGTCGGAAACAGAGAGAGAGGAGACTGAAGGAACTAGAGTCAGGAGAGACTCAGAGGGACAGAAGAGAAGATGGGGAAAAACGAGGCTTAGGTGTTGGTCACCTAAAAACTCACTGCGTTTCTGAAGTTCTCGTTTATAGAGTTAAAATGATCCATTCAGATATGATTAACCCTGGAAGACCTCTCAGACGGAGCTACGTAATTAACCAGGGGTACGTTGGGTATAAAAGCACTGGTTTGCAATTTCTCCATTACTAGCTGCACTCATTACAAGGCACATCCTCGGCCACCAACCTGGCGTCCCTGAGCACACAGATGGAAAGAGATGCGCCCAGTGGACTCTAGGGGGTGACCGGAACCACCTCCAGGGTACTAACGTCCTCAAAGAGCCACATCTTCCATCTCATTATTTCATCTATGAAGCAACGGCAGCCAAGGAGGAAAGGTGGTGTGCCCACAAGTCACAGAGCGGAAATTAAAACTCAGTGTCCAGCCTGTGTGATCACGAGGTGTCGACGGGTTCAGGTATCAGCAAATCAAAAATAAACAACTTTATCAATGTGACCAAGTGGGATCAGAGTGGAAATCCAACCCCCGTCTGTAGACAATTGGACACCCCCTCACAGAAAGGTCACAGAGAAGGGACGATTTAGCCAGGGTGCAGTATAGCACCAACAAAACACACAGCATGTTTCTGGTTTATTAATGCATCCAATCTCACACTATCATGACCCCAGTTTTCCCTCACAAATCTTGTTAGACTCTAGTATGTACATGGGTACAGATAAGAGCTTTCCACACATGGAAGCCAGGACAGATAAACCACTCAGAAATAGTCATGAGAATAGTGACACCTTTGAGAGTAGGGGGAGATGGGGGGAGAAGGGGACCAATAGCAATGACAGATGGATAGCACCCCTCTCCAGGGGTATGAATAACAGAAACATGGGTGAAGGGATAGAGCAGACAAAGTAAGATATAAAAAAATAATAATTAAAAATTTTAATAATAATTTATAAATTATCAGGCTGAGCTCCAGTGGTGTAAGTGGTTGAGTGCAGGACTGTGGCCCGCAGGCCTGGCAGTTCAAATCCAGCAGCGGCTCTCAGGAGCAGCGCTGGGTAACTCCCATGACCACCAGAGGGCATTGATGCCTCCCCCCCAAAAAAAACAATAATTTATAAATTATCAACACTCATGAGGGAGTGATGTGGGGGGTGGAGGGGGGAAATGAGCAGCTGATACTAAGAGCTCAAGTAGATAGAGTTTTAAAAATGATGATGGCAGCAAATGTAAAAATGTTCTTGAGGACTGAGCCCCGGTGACATAGTGGTTGAGTGCGAGACTGCAGCCCACTGGGTTGGTGGTTCAAATCCATCAGCAGCTCTCCAGGAGCAGGGCTGGGTCTCCTACTCCCACCAGAGGGCAGTGATGACCCCCCCAATAAAAAGTGCTTGACACAATGTGTATATAAATATATTTATGTATTGTAATAAGAGCTGTATGAGCCCCCACTAAAATTATTTTAAAAAAAAGAAAAAGAATGTTTTGAAAATGACGGCAACATATATAGAAGCTTTCTTGATATAATTAATTGATTTGTGGATTGTTGTAATATCTGTAAGAGCCCACAAAGAAACAATTTAAAATAAATAAACAGATAAAATTCAAGGCAAATAAAATAAAATAAAGTAAATGCAGGGTGTCAAGTCCTTAGGTTCATGTTTTTCCACCATCTCCTCCTCTGTCATTCTTATTAATAATCTAGTTATTAAATCTAGTTAGTTCACAGCTAGTGAACTCCTCTGTATAGACCCCTTCTGAGGTAAGAAGGTAGAAGAAAAGAAAAAATTTTTTTCTGATATAAAATGACAGAATTGGTATACTGTTTTGGCTTTCCCCTGCCCATCTTCTTAACATTGTAAAATCAAGAAAGAACTGTCTTAGAATAAAGATGATGGACCAGGAAGTTAGAAAGTGTTCCGATTCTTGGTCACTTCTTTAAGCAGCTGCACCAGCCCCAGACTTCTTTCTTGCTATGTGAAAAATAAAAAATAACTTCAGTTTCGTTCAGACCACTGTGTGTCGAACTTCCCTTAGGAACTGCCAACTGCATTCCCAGCTGCTTCTACAAGCCTCTGTGGTCAGATGGACAACAAATTAGAAACATCTTCTGAGGTTGGTGGTTAAAATAAAGATTTGTTTCCCCCATAGAATTACATAGTTTTGTATGTGTGCAAGTAAGTTGATTTGTACTGGAGCAGTGCACTTTGGAACTTTAGAAGCATTGGCCCCTTTGACAGTTAGCAGCTGTCTGATTGCCTGACATTCAATCCTTGAGAGGTTGGACGTCCTATATTTAGCTGAAATCAGTGTGTTCTGGGTCTTTTGCAAAAATAATAAAAAATCAAATTCCATGTTGGAATTAACTTTTTAGGCAATGTTTTAAAAACCAGACACTATCTGAACTGATTTCATGACAAATACACAACTAGAAATGAGTACTTGCTTAGGGGGAAAAATGTTAGTGTCTTACTAAAAAAACACAAAACTATCGAGTCAATTCTGATTCACAATGACCCGATGGGACCAAGTAGAATGTTCCTGTGAGTTTCTGAGACTGAGAATTTGAGGGGAGAGCAGAGCTCCATCATTCTCCTCAGGAGTATTTGGTGGTTTTGAACTGTTGGACCTTGTGGTTAACAGCTCAACACAGAAGCCACTATGGCATCTGGGTCCCCTAGTATCTTATAGACAAGGTGAGTCCTAACCCCACTAAAGATGTGGGGTCTGGAGTTTGAAGTAGTCATCGCATCTGTGAGAATTATATCATGTGGCTTGAATCTGAAGCCCGCCCCCCCCCCACCCTATGAAATAACGTTTATTCAGACAATGGCCTAAAATAATATCTTACTTTTATTAACTATTTTTATTGGGGGCTCTTACATCTCAACATAATCTATACATTCAACCATTGTGTTAAGCACATTTATACATATGCTGCCATCATCATTTTCAGAGCATTTTCTTTCTTTGAAAAATGCCTTTGATATCAGCTCCTCATTTTCTCCCTCCCTCCGGCACCCCCCATAAGAAACACTTAGTGAGCTATAGATTATTATTTTCATATCTTACATCATCCTCTGTTGCCCTTCACCCACTTTTCTGTTGCTCATTCCACTGGGAGGAGGTCACATGTTGATCCTTCTCATGGGTTCTCCCTTTCTCCCCCAACTTTCCTTTATCCTCCTGGTATCTCTATTCTCATTGTTAGTCCTAAGGGGTTTATCTATCCTGGATTCCCTGTGTTTAAGGCTCTTATCTGCAGCAGTGTGCATACTCTGATCTAGGTCAATTTGTAAGGTAGAATTGAGGTCATGATAATGGGGAGAAGAAAGCATTAAAGAACTAGAGGAAAGCTGTGTGTTTCATTGGTTGCACGTGGACATTGGGCCTCTACTCAAGTACTTCCTCAACACAAGAACATTTTGGTCTAATAATCTGGTATTCTGTGATGCTCATCTTCCTGACACAATCGCTGAAGACAAAATGGATGCATAAGCAAATGTTGTGAAGAAAGCTAATGGTGCCCAGCTATCAAAAAATATAGTCTGGGATCTTAAAGGTTTGAAGATAAACAAGCAGCCATATTGTTGAGAAGCAACAAAGCCCACATGAAAGAAGCACACCTGCCTGTGTGATCACAAGGCATCAATGGGATCAGGTATCAGGCATCTAAGACCCAGAACAAAATTCTACCTAGTGTGAATGAGTAGGAGGTGGGGGGAGGGGGAAGGACAGGGAAGGCATGGAGTGGAGACTCAAAGCCCATCTGTAGACAGTTGGACACCCCTGCACAGAAGGTTCACAAGGAAGAGATGAGCCAGTCAGGGTACAGTATAGCACCGACAAAACATGAAACTTCCCTCTAGTTCTTTAATACTTCCTTCCCCTCACTAATATTTTGCATTTTATAACAATTAAATGCAAATTCATTTATCTCTCTAAAGTGAGAATTCAAAATCTGGCATTCCATTCAGCTCTCTAGCCCTTCCTCCTCAGCATCACCCTGACTCATTTGGAATTCCTAATAGCTTTCTGCTTTTCTCTTTGAATGTGTTACAACTAGAAGCTCCCCAACCTGGCAAGAACTCTGCTTAGAGCAACAACCGCCTGCGGAAAGGCTTCCATGTGCTGCTGTTAGAACTCTACAGTAGTACTTTTTAAGTGGCCTGATCCTCTGGAGTGCAATTTGGTGACAAATATCAAAAGGGTGATGTGGCCTTCCAGTGGCCTTGGCAAGCTTGCTTCCAGAAACGTGTCACAGATTTTTGTGATGTGCACAAAAATCTAAAGTACAGTTCACAAAAGGTCAAGTTAGAAACTAACCTAAATCCACAATAATAGGGAACTCATTAAATTGTAGTATGCCCATAGAACAGAAGCCATAAAAAAATGGTCTTAGAGAGCACTGGCCTGCTGACTTGGGAAAATAATCACACTAAGGGAAAGCTCAACATATGAGGGGCTTTTCAAAAATGCATGGGAAAAAAAAACAGAATAAAAAGCTAAGGGGGGGTTTTCTAGGAAGGTTTTGAAGCCTGCTCCTACCCTTCATATAATACAAGTCATTGGATAAATGTGCATATGGAGGGACATACACCCAAATGACTTTTTCCAATGTAGACAATTGTTCATTGCTTTTGCTATCGTTTCTAATAAGTGTACACAATTTTTAAAATAAGAAAATGAATGAGCTGTTTTGGGGTGGTTTATTCTTTTTCCTTTCTGTTCATTGCTACCGCTGTTACCTCTTGGTCCTGAGGACCTTTTCCTTGCTGGCCTTTCATATCTCATCAGGGAGAGTGACCGGAAGAAATCGCATCAGACATGCTAATGGTAAGTTGCCGAGGGGGGCAGCAGGTAGATGGGATGGCAGAGAATGATGACTGGGGGATAATAAATCCAATTGAGCAAGACTGAGGACAAAGTCCTGCCTGGAAGCCTATGAAAGCCTGTCTTCAGGGCTCCAGAAAGGGTAAATTCAAGTTTCAGATCCCCATAGATGAGAACGAACTGCCCCCAGAGCCAGGTTACAATAGGAGAAATTGCATTAAGTGAATTTTTAAAAGGGCATGAGCCAACTGGAATATGTCACAAGAAAAATTGCCAACACTTGGAAGTTGTATAGTAAGAGATATAACATGACCCAGAGGTGTGGAAGCAGACCAAGGGGGTGATTTTCCCAGGAAAGAGAAAACACAGGGGGACAAAGGGAGGGGCAGGCAGGTGTGTTCAAACATTTGAAAGACTGTCATTTCAGAAACAATTGATCCAACAGAGAGAACTAGACCCAATGAGGGGAAATTGATTTTAATTCAAAATAAGTTAATTTTTTCTTATTAGAATGAGCGATGGGATTTGCTGAATTATCATATAGTTAAGTTTTTATCGCTGAAGGCATTCAAGTGAAGGATGGTTATCTTATAAAAAGCATTCTGCATTTGAATCTCTGGAATCTGTGAGAAAGTTGTTTTGTTATTGTTGTTCTTAGGTGCTGTGGTAGTTACATAATCTAGTGTCATCTGGGGACTTGAGAGAATGAAGAGTGAAGGGGTGGAGTCTACTCTGTCAATTGGCTCATAGCCAGTGAAGCCTCTGTGTGGGCAAGGCCTTCCCCTGAGGATTCTGAGAATTCCTATATTTCCTCATTGGAGGCAGGAGACACTCTCTGTGTTTACTCCCTGAGAGACTCTCTACTGACAAACTACCCGGATCTATGTTGATGTCAACGGGAGCCACCTAGACCTGGAGAAACTACATGGAGAGCCCTGCCAGTGCTGAGATGCTTACACCACCACTGGATCCACAAGACTTCTCAGCCACTGGCCTGTGGTCCTCTTACTTTCAGCATCACTGCATGTGTTTCATGAGCCTGAAGAGGACTTTATAAATTGGTATTGGATATCTGGGCTAACATCAAACTCATGGACTGGATCTGGACTGGGTTGGGATATTTTCTCCATATTCAATTGTTCTTGTATATGAACTTTTTCCTTATACATATATGAGTATGTCTATGAATTTGTTTCTCCGGTCCACCCGGACTAACATGGGTGCCATCGAGTCCATTCTGACTCGGAGCAACCAAGTGTGCATTAGAAGGAAGCCCTGCTCAGTGCTGCGCCATCCTCACAGGGATTCTCATGCTTGAACTCATGCTTACCCACACTGTGTCAAGCAGTCTGATCTCAGGCCTTGCTTAATTCCCCTGCCCCTCTACTGTACCAAACACGATGCCCTTCCCCAGGGACTGGTCTCTCCTGACAACACATCCAAGTATGTAACGCAAAGTCTCACCTAGTTGTACTTCTTCCAACAAGAGTGGGTTGTTCTCTTAGCAGTCCCTAGTTCTGCCTACATTCATCAGCACCATAACTCAAAAGCATTGATCGGTTCATCAATCAATGGTCTTCTTTATTCAATGGCCTCCTTTCCTATGTCTACTAAGAAAAAAAGCCTGTTTCCTTCCAGCTTAAAAGCGCAATGATTCTAGAATAGACAGTCCACTTGGAAACATCAGCAAGGAAATATCCCCCCTTTTTGACTCCAAAAAATCCATAATTAATATTCAACCCCTTTGGTTGGTTTAATAGTCTTTTGAAGTTATTTTTAATGGAAATATAACTCTCCTTTTAGCTGTTATCTGGGAGGCTCATCTCAATGTGCATGAATCTATGTGATCCCTGCCTAAAAGCAGGTTCCCCTCGCAGTCGGTGAGAATTCTAACAAGGCCCAGAGGCAGGAACGCAGGCACACTGGGAAACCACTGCGAGAGAGCCAAGAAAATGATGCTCTAAGATGAAGACCAAGTTCATAATCTTACATCTCAACAGACCATCGTGGAGCTTGAAAGCCCCTTCTCATCACCAAGGCAGTGTGCGTGTGCCAATTAGTTTCACCAATCCTTTGATCCGAGGGGAGCTAATGAGCACCGGACCAGGCTCTCTCCAGCTCCTTGTGAGAGTGCCCACTCCACAATCGCCAGCCAGCTGTGCTGCTTAAATTAACTTTCTCAGCTGGCCCTCCAAATAAAGCCATTTAAAGAGTGCAATGTACCATAGAAAGCAATTTGTTTCCTTAAGATTTAGGACCCCACGTGAAGACTGATTTTGATTTGAAAGACAGAAGCTTCTGCAAGGTGAATAATTTGAAGTTTAACATATTCCTCCTCTCAAGGAGCCAAATGCATTAAAATTAGGTGCAAAGTGCTTCTAATTTGTCAATCACTCCTTGGATAATTCGGCTCGTGCATTACCAGGGAAATTGCCCAAGAGACCTGGCTTTTGCCTCCTTTCATCTCTACTATTTTTTTCACTTGATCATGACTGCAGTATGCAAATGTGGTTCGACTGCTAGAGGGAAGAGGACCCAGGATAAAGACAGCCCCAAACACACATTAAAACTGTCAGGAGTTCAGTACGGGTATGCGACGAGCCTACTTAGTTCTGTCCCACATCATGCCGTAAGACAGAGCGCTGAATGAAGCAGTTGCCCTGGCTGCTGTGCGTCCTCCCCGCAGGATTTGGCAGGTGCTTCTGCTTTCTCTCCCTCCACCAACAAGCACTCGCCACACCACTGTTCTGTGCTTGGCCTCCAAATGGTGTCCTCCCCAAAGAGATGCTGGCATCCGAACATGCACAGTACCTGTGAATGTGACCTTGTTTGGAAAAGGGGGGGGTGGTCTTTGAAGATATTAACATGAAGGAGGGTGGGTTCTCAGTATAAAAGAGGAAAAAGAGACAGAGGGAAGGTAGAAACATGAAGACAGGGGTCGAGATTGAAGGAATGAGTCTACAAGCCAAGGAATGTCAGAGAGTCATCCCCAGAAGTAGGAGACAGTCAAGAGGCCGGTTCGCCCCAAGACCCACAGAAAGCACCTCCACAGCCAACCTCCTGACTTTACACACCTGGTCTCCAGAGACTCGCTCCCATTGAGTGGATTCCAACTCAGAGTCACCTTAGGAAACAGAGCATAACTGCCCTCCCTCCCCCCCACCCACCTCTGCCCCTCCAGTCTCTGAAACTCATTGAGTTAGAAGAGACTCAATGGCAGTGAACCTCCAGAAACAGGAAGCAGAGTATTGTCCCTTGGTAGTAGCCTTAGGAAATTAATGCAGGTAACCCAAACAAGACCCTGTCCTCAAGGGACTCAGACATCAAAGAGACCAGAAAATGACAATCATTTCCTGTGAGAGAAGTTCTGAGTTGGAAGGAAGCACTGAATAGTAAGAGACCATTGAGGAGGATACTTCACCCAAACTGCAGAGCAGGCAAGGGCTGCAGGAAGCAATCTTCAAGAATGAACCGTGAGCTAGGTTGTTTGGGCAGTGGAAGGAGCTTACAGGAACAGCACCATATGTGATGATCACGTGCATGTTCACCTAGCATTTATTGGGTGCTTCTGTCATGCCAACAGGAATCTTTCAATCTTCACATGTGGGAGGCTCTATTACAAGGTAGACTTTTCAATGCTCCCATTTTTCAGCTGAGGAAACTGAGGCATTGAAAGTTTAAATAACATAAAATAAGTTGCCCAGATTCTAAATGGAAAATTTTGGAATCAAACTTAGTAAGTCTAATGCAAAGATCATGTGGTTAAATATATTTCCTCTCAAAAGACATGGGTTCTTCGAGGAGGAACTCATAGCCAAACAGGAGGGGTTCCTGGTGCATGGTACCAAGTATAGTGTGGGGTGAGCAGAGGGCATGTTCTTGGATGGAGCTCAAAGCCACCAGCTCTCTGCGGGAGAAAAATGAGGCTGTCTACTTGGATAAAGATTTATAGTTTCAGAATCTAAGAAGCAACTCTACTCTGTCCTGTAGGCTTTCTATGAGCCAGAATCAATGGAATGGGGATGGGTTTGGTATGATGACTGTGAGGATCACTGCTTGTGGGGGAGGGGGAGATAGAGGTAGACAGGGCAGCAGCTTCTGGGTCTTTGGTTCACTCCTAACTAGGAAGGTAACCCAGATTCTTTCTGGGTGAAGAAGAGACATGGTTTAGGTTTAGACATAGACTAATCTTGAGATGATCATGTAGAGGCAAATTTAAGGGGCAGAGAGTAGAGGCAGGAAGATACTGGAATGAGCTGGGCTGACATAGAAGCAGTAAGCAATGAGGGCAAGTGCTAGTT
Organism: Nesogale talazaci; assembly: GCA_004026705.1. Taxonomy (NCBI): domain Eukaryota; kingdom Metazoa; phylum Chordata; class Mammalia; order Afrosoricida; family Tenrecidae; genus Nesogale; species Nesogale talazaci. The sequence continues at coordinate 14,699 of PVJH01013491.1, read as the reverse complement.
TTCGAGGGATATATTGGAAGGAAAACAGACTTAGTGAGAGGTTGTAAGCTGTGAGGAAGGGACAGATTCTTGCCCTGGGTGGTTAGGTACCATTTCCAGAGGAGAAAATACGTGGAAGAGAATAAAGGATTCTGCTGGGATGTAAGGTTGTAAAAGAACACTGCTGACTTAGATGATAATGTATTGAATTGCTAGATGCAAGGTCAGCAGTTCAAACCCCAAGAAGATGAGGAACTGAGAAAGATGAGACTCTCTGCTCATGTGAAAATTTATAAACTTGGAAACCCAAAGGGGAAGTTCTACTTATAAAGTTACCATGAGTTAGAGTTGACTCAAGAGGAGCGAGTTTGGGAGATTTTAGTAAGATTGAAGTGGTTACCAGATCTTCTAGTGAATATATCAATAGATTGTTGGAAATACACAGAATTGAGTCTAACTAAGACAGGCAATGTTCTATTCTCTTCTACATAAGGTCATTGTGAATCAGAGCCGACTTGATGGCAACTAAAATAACAGTCCTATCTGGCTGCAATGGCCATTCAGGCTGATCCAGACTTCTGCCCCAAAGGACTTCACAAAAGGCCTCCAACACAACTTTACTCTCTTTGCTCTTACTCCTGAACCTCTTGCCTGGTCTCATTCTACATGCCATAGACCAACTTGTTCTCACATTGACAAAGGTTCAAACACTTTCAACTGAGATCGAGGTCCTGATGTCCAAACTGGAGTTTGTTTCATCTGCCTAATCTATGGATTCTTTATCTTAAAAAGCTCCATAGCTTTCCAGATCAACGCAACCCCCTATAGTCAGTGTCTCTGGGAGCTGTGATGTGGGACATGGTCCTTCAAGAAGAACATGAACAGTAGTGTAGAGAGATGAATTGAAAAAGGGTGGGAAATCATGCAAGCCTGTTTCCTTCAGTGAAGTTCAACAAGCCCAAGACGTCTCATCCATTACCACAGCATGGCTCAACACCACCTCTTCCATGAAACCAATGTCTGGGTGAGCTTGGTCTGACTGTGAATATTACTTCTATATAAATAAAATTTGAAAACAAGAATACTGTCTGGAGTAATGTATGCATATAGAGTCAGTGATCCAATATTTGCCAATTGTCCCACCTGCTGCCTTTGCTAAAAAACATGGCCCACCAGAGCTACTGAACTGTGACAGCACTTTTTGCCACTTCCACAGCTGTTCCAAGCTCAGAGCCACTTCCGGCACTAGGGCTCCTTCCAACTTTCATCTCAGCAACTACAGTGCCTCACGCTTGGCTCTGGAATTGAGGTTACCATTTGATTATGGCCACCTAGTCTACTACTACTAATAGGAAGCACTCTACTTACTACCATGGTACACAGACCAAGCCAGAATTAGCATGTGCAAGGGCTTAAACAATAGTTCCACCTCTCCAAGATGTTCCTTATTCAACTCTCTGGCCCAGAGACTTTTCCTGTGGATAAAGAGAATTTTGTTTATGTGGAGTACAGAGATGGGCGAAGTTGCCTCAAACATGGGGCAGAATCCCTGTGCAGAAAAGAGCCAAGGCCATAAGGTAAAAGAGATGCTTCCATCAAAGACGTTGTGAGATTCTGGGCACAAGCTGCGCAGCCCAAACTATAGCACAGAGATGGGACAGAGGTCATGCTCCCCACTTCCATGCACCAGTGCAGACTTCATGGCGATGTTGAAAGAGGAGAGAGGAAGAGAAGAGGGAGCCTGTTTCACCTGCTATAAGGCACAGAGATGAAGTTTCAGCTTGGTCAGCCCTGGTATATACACTGGCGAGATCTAATTTATGGACAAGTACAGACCACCTCTTTATGAATTCTTAGGAGGATTCCACAAAGGACTAGCATCCTGGGATAAGAAACAAGACATGAATATTAGCATACTCCTAGGTCAGTGAACCTGGAAATGTAGATATAAATATAAATATATAAATATTTATTCAATGAATAAATCAGAAAACAAATTCCATTTTATGTTTGATACTCAGACCTTTTGGATTCTATAGTGGGGAGGTGAGCTCAAGAAGTATCATCTGCTACTGCCTTGGAAACATCCAAAAACAAGTTGTGGATGGTGAAGCAAAGTTAATACAGAAAGGAGTAGCTGTTGACAAACTATTCCAATTCTATGCAACTTGTCCAAGGTTACAAGGCTAGAAAACAGCAACTGGAACTGAATCCCAGGTTTCCTGCTACCAAACCCACTGTCCTGCTATCTTGATAATGGGGCACAGAATACTGCCTGATACAAGCATTCCTTGTCCTCCAAATGAAGGAACAGCCAGAGTTGGAAAGCATGTAAACCTTTCTTCTTACTCTGAACAACTGACACCCTTTCTGTCTTGGACACTTGATTCACTAGTATTAACTAAGAAGGAGCCCTCTACTGTTTTTGTTCTGGAAATACTGCAAATGATTATAGGTTGGTGATGGAATGGAAAACTGTCAAAGTGAACTGGATAAGAAGGCTTTTTCTCACTTTCCATATGAAAAGCAAGTGAACACAATTAAGAACAGGAAGCCTGGGCTCACTCACCCAGAGACTATTGGGTTAGGCTACAAATGGAAGCCGCTAGTGCTTTGTTAGAGACAACTGGCACATGGATATATTTGTTTTAGGAACAAAGCACTTGGCTTTGCCTGACAAAGATGAAGACTCCCATCCCTCCCCACAGCCAGAGAATGTTTTGCGCCCACACAGCATTCTTGTACATGAACCACCGAATCATTTTTGAATTTGTATAGTAATTGGCTGTCAGTAGGGTCATCTTCACAGCTCTCTGTTCCAGCAGAGGATTAACAAAAGATATTTGATCATTTCTGGCAACAAAGTCAACGCTTCAAGTAAGGCATAAACCTACAAAGGGGTACGTATATAGCAAAGATTCTCCTGTGGATTCAGTGGCAATGAAGCAACTCAGGCATGTCTCTTGATAAAAATCTTGTCTTGTTTTAACCATCCAGGAAATAGCACCTTTAAAAATCAGAGAGATCTGTAAGAGGGGAAGTTGCAGGGAATGTGTGAGGAACTCTCCGGTCTCATTTAAACTCATATCCTGAGTCAATAGACACTCTTCATTGAAACAGAGGTTCTGAAAGGGAGCATAAAGAAATTGTTAGACAAGGTTGCAAAACAGCTTATAGCATAAAAAAAGAAGAAAAAGAAACCCCTGGCTATGGACAGAGAGACACCTGATTGGTAGTGGTACTCTTTTATCAGTCAGGGGAAGAGCAGACTGGCACTCCTTTGTTCATCCTAGCATGATGCCTTGATTGTGGCCAGAGCTGTTTTGTGCCTCAGGCACATAAAGTTGAAGGGACAAAAAAAGAGAGAGAGAGAGAGACCCACATAAACAGGAGAATATCCTATGCTCGTGGATAGGAAGACTTGAGATTGTAAAAATGTCAACACTACCCAAAGTAATAGTGTTTTGATATGGTGCAATATTTGATAGATATTATGTAATATTGATACATATTCTCTCGACATTCTTTAAAGAGATGAAAACACACATCATAAACTTAGCATTGAAAGAGACCACAGGCCACAGTTGTTGGGTGTTAGTTAGACTCAGAGACAATGAATTATGGACAAGAGAAGATGGCAGTGTCTGAAGAGCTGCAGGAGATAGAGGAGAAGCCACACGGCCTTGCCCTGATGGAACCAGACCTCTGAAGCTGGAAAAGCCACGTGGAGACCCCTGCCAGTGCTGAGTTGCTTCTACCACCACTGGATGCTGTTGATAGATCCTGAGTCCTGGAAGTGAGGAGCCATGAGGGGACCCCTGCCTGCACTGGGACTCTGTACCCACTGGCCTGTGACTTCGTGAGCTGGAAGGAGATATTATAGAGTGGTATTGGACATATGAGCTAATATCAGACTTATGACTTTGAACTGGACTGGGTTGGGATGCTTTCTCAATGTTCCATTCCTGTTGTATATAAACCATTCCCTTATATCCAAAAACAAAAAAAAAAGACCCCAGATAAGCAAAGCACTACTAGAGAAGCAGAAGAAAATTAGAGGTCTCCCACTTTGCTATATCAAAATTTACTATATAGTCACAGTCAAAACAATCTGATACTGTTACAACTACAAATGCATATAGAGGGGAAAATATGCCAAATTATATTTTACAGAGACCCCCTTTATTAAGTCTCAAACGGTTTAAAGATAAGACAAAGAAAAAAACAAAGCATCCAGATGAGGGAGGCCATCAGCATGAGGTTATAATAATGTCCCAAAAATATGCAGACACTTGGCTAAATTATAAAGCATGGAAAACAAAGGAAATTCACCACAAAGTCATGATTGACAGCAAACAGTTCTTCACAGTCATAAGCGAGACTATGGAAATGGGAAAGAGACCATAATTGGGATGTGTATACTATTGCAGATTAGAAAAACTTGCAAAGCTGGTTCCAGTCCCTCTAAGTACCTTCTTTGGGGTATGCCATGATCACGGGCCCTAGTATCCCCGTTTTTCCCACGTGACTATATCATTTTACACATCCTCCAGCTATTTACGAGTGATCCTGTTTCTCTGCATCCTCGCCAGAATTTATGGCGTCACTATTTTTTTAATGTTTACATTCTGACAGGTACATAGCACCATCTTATTTAGATTTTATGCTTCCCCAATGGCTAATGATATTGAACATTTTATGTGCTTGTCTTCCATCTGGAGAAGCTCTTCAGGAACTTGTGTCCTCCTATCTTTTGCAAGTTTTCTACATGGGTAGGCTTTTTTGTTTGGATTTTTATTTGTTTGTTTCATTGTTAATTTTTGAGAATTTTTTATGTGTGTAAAATGATCACTTTTGTTGAATGTGTGCTTTGCTATTATTTTCGCCAACCCTGTAGTTTGACTTTTCATCATCTTAGCAGGATCTTTCACAGAGAGGAAGTTGGTTTTTTTTATTTTTGAGAAAGTTGAACTTAGCATTGTTTCCATTTATAAATCATGCTTTGGGTGTTAAATCTAAGAACTCTGCTGAGTCCTACCTCCTGGAGATTTTCTTCTATTTTTTTTCCACCAATAATTACGTGGTAGAGATATGCAACAGTAAAGCTTTTCAGAGGACCTATTGAAGAACATACATATATGCCCACTGACCCAATGATTTTAATTACAGCAATCTATCCTTCAAAAAAGATAATTACACATGTGCAAAAAGGGGCTGAATGTACAAGGATGCTGATTGCGACATTGTTCATAATAAGGAAAAAATAGAAACAACCTAAATGGCCATCAATAAGAAAATGGCTTAAGAGATTGTGTTGTATTCATACTATGGAGAAAGCTGTACAGCACTTAAAAGAAGGAGGCAAATCTTTGTACGTGACCTTGAATAGATGTCTAAGACCTTTTGAGAATAGAAAACAAAAATGATACGTGTGGCACAGTGCCATTCATATTTAAACCACAATACAGTATCAGTTTTGTTGGTGCTGCTGAGAATATACACAGAGAGACATACACGAGTTCAGCAGTTCCTACATGTACAATTTAGGGACCCTGATGACCTTCTGCCAGTTGTCCAGTCATTCTCGTCCTCCTCGACCTTCCATTCTGTCATCCAGAGTTGCCACCAGTTGAAAGCAACTGGCGACATCTAATGATAATAACAATAAGAACCTTGACTCGGTGCCCACTGAGATCTCTATCTAATCTTTCTAGTTGCTGCTATGAATGTCAAACCATCTAAGTAGACTCAAAAGAGCATAATGCACAAGGCAAACCTTTTTCACAAGTTAAACTATTGTTTAGTTTTGAGGGAACTTCAGGCGATATTTGCGGTTTACAGTTTAAAGATTATCTCAGGGAAATTGTTGCATGGACTGACCCACCTTCTATGGTTTCAAAAATTTAGAGTCAATAAAAGTTTCATTTTGTTCTGCATTTACTCCCTTTGGATCAGGATTCTGCTCTGAAATCTTTGGTCAAATTTTAAGAATGATAGCTGGGCACCAGAAAAATGAGAGGAACAAATAGCATTTTTTAGTTATAGTATGGCAAATAATATTGAAAATACTATGGGTTGGCAATTCAACCCCACCAGCCATGTCATGGAGAAAGATGAGGCTCTCTGCTTCTGTACATACAAGAGCAGATAGGACAGAGACTCTCAGAAGCCCTGCCTGCAGCCACTGTGACTCAGCCTGAACTCAATGGCAGTGCATTTGCTTTCAGGGATTTTCCACCCTTGGTAAGGAACCCTGCTAGTGTAATGGGCTAGGAAGAGAGCTGTTAGTCACAATGTTACCAGTTCAAAACCACCAGTAGTTCTGAGGGAGAATGCTCCCATAAAGATTGACAGCTTCAGAAATCCTCAGAGGCAATTCTACCCAGACAACCACTGTGAATTAGAATCAATTAGGTATTGATGGGTCTTTGGCATACTCCTGGTAACTGTCTACATTTTGTTCTAGATATATTTGCCTTTTCTAGTTGCTTTATACAAGCCACAATAAACAAATGACACTGGTGTGGAGTCAATTCTGACTCATAGAGACCCTGGAGGACAGAGTAGAACCGCCTCTGTGGGTTTCTGAGGCTGCTGGTCTTTATGGGAGTAGCCCTGGGGGCAGCTGATGTGTTCAAACTACTGACCTTGCAGTTAGTGGCCAAATGAGGAACCCACTGCCCCACCAGAGATTCTGTTTTTTTTATACAGTCAGGTCCTACTGTAGTTGTCCTTTTGTCATCAGTTTCCTTTACACAGTACACTGTCCTCAAGCTGCAGCTGTATTACAACGCTTATTAAAACTTCATTTTTCCTATTGGCTGAGTATTGTCCAAGTTTGCTGTTCCAGTGTAGGTAGAACATTCTGTCTATCCATTCATTGGCTAATGGACATTCAGTTGTTTCCGCCTTGGGGCTATTACGAATAGTGCTGCGATGGGCATGAGGGTACATTTCTCTTTTTGAGATTCTGCTTTCAACTCATGTAGACTCTGGAAAATTGTTGAATCATATGGCAGTTCTACTTTTAGGTATGTTAGGTCCCATTAACAGTTTTCCAGTGGTTAGACCATTTGACATGCCCATCAGCAGTGGACGAGGGTTGCAGCTTTACTACATCCTTGCCAGCGTTTGTTATTTTCGGGGTTAGTTCTGGTCTTGTTTGTTTACTTGTGTTGTTTATTTAGCCAGCTTTTGTTGTTACTGTTGTTAGGTGCCATCAAAGCGGTTCTGGCTTCGAGATATCCGATGTAACAACAGAAGGAAGAACCGGCCTGCCTCAAACCCCCTTACCCCTTTGCCCATGGGAAGCGCTATCTCGGTGTAGCTTGCATTCACATCTCTCAGAATAATCAGGCTGAGCGTCTTTCCATGTGCTTGGGGGCCCTTTGGATGTCTTCATGGCTGAAATGCCTATTCAAGCCTTTTACCCATTTTTGATTTTGTTATTAAGTTGCCAAATATCTGTGTATATATCAATATTTTGATATTAGATTGTTGTCCAGAGACATTGTCCCAAGCAGTAGTGTGTCTTTTAATTTTTTAAGAAAAGTTTTTGATGACCAGCTATTTTTCATCTGTATGAGTTCTCTTTACCTATTTTATCTCGCTACCTGTGCTTTTGTTACTATATAAAACCATCCATTACTGAAAGCTAGGTCTGACATCATTTCTCTGATTGCTCGCCCCAGAGTCTTATGGTTTCTGTTTGCTCATTTTGACCTATTGAGTTTACTTTTGTGTTGGTGGTGAGGCAAAGATCCTGTTTTGCTTTCCTACAGGTGCAAATCCAATTTTCCCAGCACCATTTACTAAAAAGCCTCTTCTTACCCCCATTGAATGACCTTACCAACCTTGACAAAACTTAGTTGACCCAACATGTCTGAGTTTATTTCTGGGTCCTCCATTCTATTCCATGGGTCCGTTGTGACTGTTTCACCAGCCTGTTTTGATTACTGTGGCTAACCAACATGTTTTAATATCTGAGAGCATGAGTCTTCCTGCTTTATGCTTCTCTTTCCACCTTTTTTCCAGGATCCATGAGGTATAGACTGCCTTGTGGTTAACCCAGTAAGTTGTCACAAGGCCTCGATCCATGCAAACTAGCACATCATTCCATTTTGAGATTCTGAATCAGTTGGCCATGCAGGGGAACAAGAGTACAGCAGGGGTCACAACTCGGCAGCCAAACATCCACTGATTCATGGATCTGCCTTCCCCTTCATAATACTTCCCAAGAGGCCCAGCCACGTCAGGAAGGCCTCAGAGTCCCCTGCCTTCTCAGGGAGTGTGGCTGAGGAATGTGCTAGTTGGCCACGAGGGTGAGTGACAGTTATGGGAGGGAATGATTTGCAAACAGCATTCTCCCGAAGCTTATTAGGGGACTCATTAACAGTACAACAGTACATTACTTTCTGAAATTCTGATCTAAGCAGAAAATTAAAATTATTTGCTAAATGGCCTAATAAAATTGAATAAAATGTGCTGAGAAAATGAAAACTGCAATAGATCATCCTGAGAAGCTGAGCACTTCCTGTCATTGAGAGGCGGGCCCGTGCCCTTGTGCCTCCGGGGGTGGAACTGGGGTAATGACTCAGACGCTCAGTAGTCCCACCTGCAGGATGAGTCACTGGGAGAGGAGAGTCAAATGGCAGTACAGCGTGGGACTGATCTTGAGGAACCTGCTGGGGGGTTGGGGTGGGGCAGGCGGCTGCAGACTGTCCACCTCCTACATGTCCCTCTGCATAGGCCCACTTCATTCAGGCCTCATCATCCACCGCTTCAACTATTTCAACCGCCGTCTAACTGATCTCCCCATGCCCCCGTACCTGCGCACACACACACTCCCTGTTCCAACAAGGCCTGTGCAGAAACTCCTCCTCTCAGAAACTTGCTTCCATACACACAAACCTGATTTTGTCACATTCCTGCAGAGAATGCTTTCAGGAGCGTCCCAGTGACCAGCCTTCACACTCACTAGCAGTGATTCTCAAAGTAGGGTCCTCAGACCAACAGCACTCCATGGGTACTTGTTATAAATGCACATTCCCAGGCATCTTTCCAGACCTCATCCATCAACTACTCCAGGTGAGAAACCCAAAAACCTGAGCTTGAGCAGCCACTTGGGTAATTCTGATGCACGCCCATGTCTGAGAACCTCTGCAGACCCACATGGCACAAGACACTTTGCAGTCTGGTCGTCAGTTTCTCTAAATTCCTATTCTTGCTCCCACCTACCCTCTGTCCACCCCTGCCCAGCCACAGAATTTTATAGTGCTGTGGTCCCTGCATGCTGAGCACCACATTCTTCAAAGATCCAGCCTAAAGCATCCATCTCCTTGCCCACAGAATGACTCGTGTTGTTTGCATCAGTCTCAGAGTTAGCTGGGCAGCTGATCAGAAGAGTAGCCTTTTCTGGGAGGTCCAGGGAGTCACTTTCTTTATCAGACTGCTCTTGGCTTTCTGTGCTTCTCTTCATGCTTGAAGACTGGAGACTGACTGACTGATCTGCTTAACAAGGAGGGACTTGGAGCCTGAGATAGAGTCTTCTGAAGACCCCACATAGAACTCAAGAGAAAAGTTGTACTTAGAAAAGACTCCCATAAATCAAGACCCCTATCAACCCAAGTATGGAAAGCAAGTCCAATTCGTGGGGGAGTTTGGTTTTAACACCCTGAGTGAGACAAAGACAAAAATTCATCCCTCCACACCTCGTAGAAGCTCAGACATTGTGTACCATGTGACATGGTTCTGGCATAAATTAAGAGTACACTTAACTAGGATAAAATGTGGTGCCTAGATGTTTCCAACTAACGTGGCAACAGTTGCAGCAGCCAGCAGAGGCCCAGATGTCCCACAGTCATGCCTTCTGGGTGTGTGAGTCATAGGGGATACACTGATTAACATAAGGTACGTCTGAACGCATTCGAGTTAATAAGAATCAAACCTCAGCTGTAATCAGAACCTTCAGGGAAACCATTTCTGAATCTTGGGTCTCAAAACTTGAATCAGTCCCAGTCCCAATCTCTCAATTATGAAGTCCCAAGAGATCACCAAAGAGCCCTGGTGGCTAAGTGTTTGGCTGTCAGCTAAAATGTTCATGTTCAAACCCATTAGTCTCTCCATGAGAGAAACATGAACCAGCCTGTTTCTGAAAAGATCACCTGGGAAATCCTTTCAGTCTGTTCCACTCTGTCCTGTAAACTCTCCTTGGGTCAGAATGGACTCGAAGGCAGTGGGTTGATTCAAGAAATGATCCGGAGAGTCTGTGAGGCCCTCAGAAGCTACCTTATCCAACTCTCAGTTGAGGTTTCATAAAGCCCCAAAATCCTACGGGTCAATTCCAGTAGGTTTAGCAGCTTCTCCAGCATTGCCCCTGAGTATCCTGGATGATCACATTCTTTGAATTAAGAGGGAAATCCTTAACTATCATCTAATTCAGCAAGATGGACCCAGAGATCACTATACTATTGTCCTTATTTTAAGAGATTGGCAGGGAGGGGATCTTATATTTGTCAGAAAGAAAGGCTAACTAGACTGCTATTTTAGGAACCCCAGGAGTACAGTGGCTAGGTGCTGGGCTGTGAATCGAAGAATCGGCCATTGGAAACCACCAGCTTCTCCAAGGGCTGTCTATTTCTCTACACAGCGTCAGAGACTCGCGGTTCTTGCTTGTTCTGCAGGTGCACCATGAGTCACAATTGACTGGATGGTGGTGAGTTTGGACTAGTATTCAAATTCACAACATATTTCTTAGGAAAAGGCTATTTCTTTGGGGGGGGGGGTCATCACTGCCCTCTGGTGGGAGTAGGGGGCCCAGCCTTGCTCCTGGAGAGCTGCTGCTGGATTTGAACCACCAAGTCAGTGGGCTGCAGTCCCGCACTCAACCACCACACCACCGGGGCTCAGCCCGAAAACACACTATATTAAAGTATGGTGTCCACAAAAAGGATTAATTAGAGGCCCCCTTGTTGAAAAGACAGGCACCAATGAACTAGAGATTAACTTGTCACATTTTAAGGATGAGTGGGGTGAAGCCCAGAGTCGGTATGTGACTTCCTAAGGGCTCACAGCTAGAGGAAGTGATAGGTACAGGTCCAGAAGCAGGTCTCCTACCCCCTTGCCCAGGACCTTGCACACCAGCTGCCACTTTTAAAGTGACTCAGTTGACAAGTGGATCTCAGTGAGTGGTCCCTGGACCTGCAGTGTGAGCATCCCGGGGCACTTGTGAGAAATGTAGAATCAGTGGCCCCTCTCAGACATAGTGAATCAGAAGCCCTGATAGCATGGCACCCTTCCTTGTATTACAACAAATCCTCCAAGTGGCTCTCATCCACTCAGAAGTTTAAGAGCTATAGCCCCTGAAAGGCAATGTTGCATTTTACCTCCTGCACTGTTCTCCACACAGCTTGAAGGAAACACTTGGTGCCAGCATTAGAAAAGCCAATCATAGGTCATCTTGGAAGCTGTCCTGCCCACCTCACGGCCCACACACAACACACACAGAAATCGCCTGTGTTGTGTTCTTCATTGATGGCCATCATCTTTGGCTGGGTGCCTGCCAGATGAAAAACTCACTACTCCTAAAAGCAATTCTTTGCCTTTTTGGGGGAAGCTCTTGAGTTAGCACATTCCTCCTTATAATCAACCAACTCCTGCTCTCTTAAAGCCTCCATTCACCTATCTTGATTCTGAGTCCCCATGGCAGCCCCACAACATCCCCTTCCCCGATGCCTCACAATGACTCCCCAAGAATGCTCCAGTGCAGAAGAGCAAGGCATGAAATGTCATGGATACCATCACTGACCTTTTCGGGCTTCCCTGTTGCCACAAGGCAGAGGTCAGTTGTGCCCTTTTTATTTTGTTAACTCCTTTCCTGAAACCAACTGTTGCTCCCACAACACTCTAGTTTTCTAGAATGCATTGCAATGGCCACAGAGAACTCAGAGACAAAACACAATTATGGGGGTTTCTTTGGGAAGTGAACAGGTTACCACAAATCAGAACTTAAAATTTAATAAGGAGATTGTCACTGATCCACTGCAGTCCCCCTTCTCAGTCAGCAGTCAAATCTCCTTCTAGTGCCAGCCTCTCAGCCATGAGGTCCTCTGACTTTTGCATCTGTAGGCCAGGACATTGGTCTGCTGCTCTGCCTCACAGAGCACAATCAAGTGTAGAAGTAGGCTGTTTCAAGACCATGGTCCAGCTTCTCCTATCTCCCATAGCTTCATGGACTGATGAATTCAGATCGGCAGGAACAGCACAGGCCACTGAGGTGTATGAGTACAAGCAATTCAGGCTTGTAACTGAAGAGATGAAAAAAACAAAAGTTAGTAGGCCTGATGGCAAGTCAGATGGCAGGCCAGTGATGATTCCTGAGATTGGCAGGCAATATGGCAGGTCATGGGATCAAGTCCTAAGAACCAAAGGTCCGCAAGACATATATAAGATCCAAATCCAGCAAAAAGCAACCAAGGATGCAATGGTGTCTACCTTTTTATGTAGGAATTAGACCACCCCAAGGAAACCTTTCAATGACAGCAGAACTGTGACCTGAATAAGAGAGTTGTACTCTACCCTAATCGTCTTTTGATTGCTTGACTGTTCTCAGGAGATCCTATCACAGAGTTGACTACATTGTGTTAGGTTTCATCAGGGGGGAGTCACTTGACATTCCACTGGGAATCCTGGTCCAGTGAAGTCGACACACAACCCAGTTATCACATTAAGATAATTTAATTAAGACTCTGTAAAGGACATGCTATGGTTTGCTTATAAAGAGATGGTGGTGGTAATACTCATAATGTTTCTAGAACCTTTACATTTACATCAATGCCAATAACCTAGCAAAATAATATTTAAGTTCACCCAGGTATCAGGAAGGTAGGATGTTTTGCACACCTGAAAATAAAATAATGCTCTTAATTTTGTCACATGAGACAGGAACAAGTTTACTGGCAGAAAGTATGGTTATTTCATAAATGCAGTTTCTGCTTCTCAAAAATAACAATACATTAGCTATTTCTTTAAAAATCACATTTTCATATACTATTAATATGACCATTTTTCTCTCTGTTTAAGGAAGGTTTTTGTATAGGAGACTTAAAGCTGAGGCAGTTATTTCCCCAAAACTTGATATTATTGATGAGTTGGGAAAAGATGAATATTGCTTTAGTGTCCAAAAACCATATGAATAGTTCAGCGAGATTAGGGTGCAGCAGTTATGCCAGACCAACATGGCAGCTTGCACTTTGCGAGATCTGGAAACCTGGCGAGGCCTCCAGGTTGCTGATTTGATCCTTCACACTTCAGGATGACAAACGCGGAAGACATCATATGCAGTAGGTCTAAATCACATGGATCACAGGTACCTCACAAGTGCTTCGTGCCATTGTGATAATTTCCATTGGAAGACCCAACTGTAAGGGAAGGAACATGTTTTCCCTACAAGCAAGGAGGATCATCAAACAATAAGGATACATCACTGGTCTCCTCAGCCAGTAAGCGAGGCTCCCTCTTGTTCTGTCTCTGAGTTCCATAGTCTCCTGGTCTTTGCCTCATGGCCAGGAAGTCAGGCTGCCCAGTCCTCTGCCCCACAATTCCATAGTCTTGGGCCAGATGAGGAGGGTGCACTCCATTGTCTCGGCTCTGCTCAGAAGGAGCATCCTTATTAGTTGACTAACACATCCTCTTCCCTGCTGGCAAGTTGGTTTGTTGCTTTTGTTTTTGTCTTGTTTTTTCATTTTGTTTTTCAATAAAATTGACTACAGCCAAAATATTTTCTAATGATTGATCTCCACTCTTTTCCCTGATATGGTACCTTAATGCATTTTCTCTCTTTCTCACAACAACTCTATCATGTATCTATTATAGACTCCATTTCATTGTGAACAATAGAACTTGCTTTATAAGGTTTTCAGATTAAATGAAGTAATGCATGTAATGTATTCCACTCATCAGAGCACATAGTAAAATGCATGATAAATGCTTACTATGGTCCTTACTGATTGCAACGTTTAGGGAAGAAATTACTTTTTATTTTTATAAACAAAAGCAGATACAAATGTAGCCCTACAGTAGCATATATTATATATCACCTATTTGACTATGAGTTGTCTCTAACTGTCTGCACTCTTTTGCACCAGGCAAGCTGACTTCTACATCCAGAGGCTCCCTGGCCCTTTGATTTCTGGCTGCGTTTGGCCAATGGGGAGAGAGAGAGAAGAGTCTTTCCATTACACCCCCCAATCCTACACCCCCTTGGACAAAACCCACTGCCATATTGCTGAAATAGTTCCAGGTATGTCTGCTGACCCTTATGTATGTTTTCCAATCAGATGGGGTGCCAAGCCCTACCCTCTGAGTCTGAAGTCTATTTTCGGAATTCCTCGGGCTTCATTGCTTTGTTCCCCTTGATGTTTTGCTGTGCTGCCTTAATGTTTCACCCTGGTAGGGTGGGGCTGGGCACAATTTCCCTACTGTCTGCAGTGCCATCCCCTACACTGCTGTGGGTCAGTAAGGGGACATTATGTCTCATGGTGGGATGGACCATAAGGTCCTCTCTGTGCCTTGACTGATCCAAGCAAGAGTGTCATCCTCAGGGTTTGGTGGTACAGGATATGGTTCTCTCCCTCTCCTCTCTTCTTCTTCTTCTTCTTCTTCTTCTTCTTTTCTTTCTCTCTCTCTCTCTCTCTCTCTCTCTCTCTCTCTCTCTCTCTCTC
>PVJH01013490.1:0-60285 GCA_004026705.1 Nesogale talazaci | reverse complement strand
CTAGAACAATTCATAATCTTTAATACCATGGCAGCAATAATAAAGATCAGAATTTCTATGGTTCACTTTTACATTTTCATCTCCTTATGAAATAACCAGGTCAGTGATTTAAACACTTTGTGCCATTTTTAACAAGCAGACATATGCTTTCATTTAAATATCAATTACTGATATTTCTTCATCGATAGTATTCCCCAAATTCAACCTTCAACTTCCTAATCCTCTTAGTCTCAAATTCATCAACCACTCATATGGAAAACAAATCTGATAGTAAGAAAATGCGTTTTTTGGTGATGCTCTATGTTTTCCATCTTTAAAAATGACAACAACCAAACCCACGTCCATCCTGCATTAATCTTTTACCATACCTTAATGATATGTAACACAGCTTTCTCTGTGTTACACACTAAGAGGAAGGAACGAACATACAGTACTACCCACTCTACTTTGGCTGCCTCGATAATTCGCCAGTGTGGTCACATTCACAGGATGAGAGCGACGTAGGGAGCAGTTAATTTGTACTTGACAAACTAGTTCTGAAAGAGGAAAGGCTTCCTTAAAAACAACCCTGTTCCTTTTATCTTTAGGTGCTACAAGTTGGTTACAACTCAGAGATCCTAAGTACAACTGTGTGAAACACTGACCAGTCCCGCTCCCCCCTCATGACCTTTGGCTATGTTTAAACCTATTGTTACATCCACTGTGCCATCCAGCTGCAGGTCTTCCCCTTTTCTGTGGACTCTCAACTTTACCAAGTATGGTGTCCTCCAGAAGCTGATCCCCCATTAGAGCATGTCCAAACTACAGGACAAAATCCAACTTCTAAATATATTCGTCTTCCAATGCAGCTTTGTTCATTCTCCTAGTAGCCACAGCATATGCACAGTCTATTCAATCTTCTTCACCAACACCTTAAGTCACAGGCATCAGTGCTTCTCCTGTCTTCCTTATTCATTGCCCAGCTTTTACATGCATACGCAGTGATCGCAAATACCAGGGCTTGAGTAAAGCTCACTCTCAGGAGGTCTTTTGCAGATTTGTCCAATGCCAATACAATTTTTTAAAAATTTCTTAACTGCTATTTCCTAGGTAAGCATTATGGACCCCAGTAAAATAAAACCCTTAACAGTCTATATCTTTTCTCTGTTTATCTTGATATTATTTATTGGTCCAATTGTAAGGACTTAGGTCTTCATTATATTGAATCTTAATCCATCCAGAAGGTTGTAGTCTCTGATCTTCATCAGTAAGTGCTTCAAGTTCATGTGACAATCAAGCAAGCTCACATCATGTACATAGCACAGATTTATAGTCTTCTTCAAATCCGGATACTGCATTCTTCTTCATGTTTAGCTTGATGACAGAATATAATCCGGAGCAGTTTTCCTGATTTTCACCCATGTAATTTCCCAAAAGGAATTCCAGAACACTTCGTTATATTCATGTAGAACTTGCACATGGATCAAGCAGCAGTTGTGCAAAAAGAACAAGGGCATACTGCATGGTTTATGTGCTAGTCTGGTTACACTAGAGAAACAAAACAAACAAAATGCCTTTGCATATATATGAAAGAGCTTTGTATTAAAGAGCAATTGTATATTAAGAAAACATTCCAGGCTGAGTCCCGGTGGCTTTGTGGTTGAGTGCAGGACTGCGGCCCACTGGCTTGGCGGTTCAAATCCAACAGCAGCAAGGCTGGGTAGCTCCCACGACCACCAGAGGGCAGCGATGCCAAAAAAAAAAAGAAAAGAAAACATTCCAGGCTGGTGCAGATCAAGTCCACAAGTTAGATAGCGGCCCATATGACCAGTCTCTAAATTCTTCTTGAGATTGATGCAACGCATGCAATGACGCCAAATGCAGGAGCATCACAGGGCAGTGGGGGGGGGAAGCCTCGTGGAGCCAGTGGCGGTGGAAGCTCTCAGCATTGGCATGAGTCTCCACGTGGCCCCTCCAGCTCCAGGACTCTGGCTTGTCAGCAGGAATGTCTCTTGGGAGAGTGTGTATCCTGCTGCCAGAGAGTAAAGACAGGACCCAGAATCCTCAGGAGTAGGCCATGCCCACACAAAGGTATCACTGGCTATGGCCTGATCGGTAGGCTAGAGTCCCCCCTTCGCTCAAGTTGACAGTAGATTATGTAAATATCAGTTTAAAATGAGGAAAGATGCCTGTCAGGGTTGTATCCTCTCACCATACTTATTTAATTTGTATGCCAAAAAAATTATCGGAAAAGTTGGGTAATATTAAGAAGATTATGGCATCAGTATTGGAGGAAGGCTTATTAACAACCTGAGATATGTAGATGACACCTTTATTGCTGAAAATGAGGAGGACCTGACACATACGCTGCTGAAGATCAAAGATTGTAGTCTTCAATCTAGATCCCAACTCAATGTAACCAAGACCAAAATTCTCCCAATTAGACCATTAAGTAACATCATGGTAAGTGGAGAAAAGATGGACGTCGGCAAGGATTCTGTCTTGCTTGGATCCACAATCAATGCTCATGGCAGCAGCAGTCAAGAAATCAAAGGACATGCTGCACTGGGTACATCTGGGTGTTACTTCGCGGACTAAGGTGTGCCTGACCCAAGTCACAGTATTTTCTATGGCCCCATACATATGTGAAAGTATGGCACGGATCAAGGGAGATCTTAGAAGAATGTGAATTGTGGTGTTGGAGAAGAATACCGAAAGCTCCACAGACCGCAAAAAAGACAACCCAATCTGGGAAAGAAGTAAGGCCAGAGTGACCCTTAGCAGCAAGGATGGCAAGACTTGGCCTATGTACTCTAGAAATATTGTCAGAGTGACCAGCCCCTAGAGAAGAGCATCATGCTTGGCAAAGTGGAAGGGCAGCAAAACAAAAACAAGATGAAGGCCCTGAACACGATGGATTGACACAGTGGCTACAATGGTGAGGACGGCACCAGCCCTGAGAATGCTTTGTTGTGTTGTGCACAGAGTTCTTGGGTCGGACCCCACTGAGAGGCACCTAACAATAACAACAACGCACCCTGGTTCTGTCTGAAGGGCGTGTCTCTTGCTGTGTACAGGTTTTATGGGAGCACAACGAAAGTGTTTGCAAGTCCTTTCCAGCGTTGCTGTTTGGTGTGATTCGCACAGTCAAATGCCTTTGTGTAGTCAAGAAAGCACAAGTAAACATATTTTGGTAGTGTCTGCTTTCAGCCAAGATCCATTTGACATCGACACAGATATCTGTCATACCAGGTTCCTTGTCAATGTACCATTTCTGAATTCTCAGGCATGAGAATTTACTTGACTGTATTCTTAGACTGTTTGATAATTGCTACTTTCTGTGGAATAGGTACAAATATGGACCAGGTGGCTGTCTTCCTAATCTCTTGGTGCAGATGAGCGAGCATATCCAGCACTATCACTGTTCACTGAAACGTCTCGTGATAGTCCATTAATTCCCAGAGCCTTGTTTCCAGCAATGTCTGCAATGCAGGTTGGATTCCTCCTTCAGTATTGTTGGTACTGAAGCAGCTGCTACCTTCTGAGTTTGCTGAATGTTCACTAGTTCTTTTTGGTTAAGTGACTATGTCCCGGAGATTCTTTGCACCTTCTTTTGATGGTTGCTGAGTGATTCAGGATTTTGCCCATAGGTTTGATCAATATTGCAACTCACTGATATATTTTTTTTCCCTCAGTTCTTTGAGCTTGAGATCCGCTGACCGTCTTTCTCCTCTTGGCTTTCTAATTCCACATCTTCATACACGTCCTCACAATGCTTTACTTGTCTTCCTGAGCTGCCCTTAGTTTCCATTCACGTCTTCCGTTTCCTTTCTTCCATTCGCTTTAGTCGCTCTTCACTCATGAGCAAGTTTCAGCGTCTCTCTCGACATCCATTTTTTCCTTCACCTCTTTCCGTCTTTTGCTTTCCTCATGTCTGATATTCTTGATGTCAGCCCACATCTCACCTGGACTTGAGTCAATAGTGTCCTCAGCAGCAAATCCATCGTTGAAAAGATGGCGAAGTCCTTCTTTTTCAGTTTGTCTTAGCTTGAAATTCTGCTGAAACTTCTCCACTGTGAGGGACCTTGCTGATACAGGAAATACCAGAGGCCTAGCTTCTGGCCATATAGCAACATGCAATCCACAACAATATGACAAACTGGCAGAATAACATCTCCGGACCAAAAATAAATAAATACATGTGCTGCCACTGAGTCTCAGAGTGTCCCTACAAGACAACAGAACTTCCCCTGTTAGTTTCCTAGGCAGTAAATCTCTGCGGTTGCAGAGAGCTTCATTTCTTTCTGGGAGAGCAGCTAGTGGAGTCAAACTGCTGCCCTTGTGGGTAAAAGGTCATTAGTGGCCTCTATGTCACCAGACCTCGAAAAACCCAATGCAGATATGACAATTAGTAGGCTGAGACTTGTCACATATTCAAGCGCTCACATTTTGATACGTTATTTTTCATCAGGTTCATCAATCAAGTGGTAATGCCAGCAGAATAGAGTTTTAACTGTAGTTAGTGTCACAATTAGCTTTAAATTATAAAAATAAGGTTAAGTGACTAACTTACCCATATCACTAGACTAACTGAGCCCAAGGGAAAAACATTTGTGAGGCCAAGTTCACATCTATCTACAAGTAAGAGAGGACCTTCAAGAATTTCATGGAAAAATGAAATGGGAAGATAATGGAATCTTTCCAAGAACTTTAGGAAATCCCCATGTACTTATAAATACTCTTGCGGAAGTGGGATAATACGTCTTCTAATAAGGGAACTTTACAAGTCTTAAATGTGAGACAATCACTAAACTCTACAATACTCTCTGATTTAAGTTCCTCAAGGGTCTATTAATATTATTACCTTTTTAAAAAATATCAATTTGGGCTGAGCCCTGGTGGCGTAGTGGTTGAGTGCGGGACTGCAGCCCAAGGCTGGGCCTCCCACTGCCACCAGAGAGCAGTGATGCCCCCAAAAACTAACAAACAAACAAACAAAAAATACCAATTTAATCCAGTTACTCTCTATAGATTTACCTATCTTGGATTTCATACACACACACACACACACACACACACACAAAACAAACAGAAATTGAGGGGAAAAAATGAAATGGCACAAGCAAAAAAAGAACACTTAAGAGAAAAATCTTGATTGAAAAGAAAGTGGAAGAAATATTCAAAACTGAAACTACTTTAAAAGGGATCAAACAAAAAGGTGCTACCGTTTAACTTAACTGCACCTCCCATAATCATCTCTGCTAGCGAGATTATTCGAATCCCTGTTCTCGATCGGGGAAGATTCACCCGAGGAGCTCAGGAGGGAGGCTCAGGGAGAAATGAGGAGCTAACAAAGATGAGACTAAAATGTCCCAAAATTGATTGCGGTGCTCATGGCACATCTTATCTCAATATTACTGAATGACTAGATTGTGTAATATATGAGCTATATGTCAATAAAACTATTTTTTTAAAAAAATACCAATTAACAGACTACAGCACTATTTCATACACAAATACTTCGCTAAGCAATTTCTTACCTGATGTAGTAAAGGTACCTTGGAATTCACGTAAATATTTTTTGTTATGGGTAAATCTATAACTGACATTTATTATAAAATACTTCTCTACAGGGAAAAATTTATAAGCCCCCCGAGCAAATGTATATATAAAAAAATCGTACTTTAAAGGAATGAAATACTATTGATTTTCTATGTCCTTTCTGCTGTATTTAACTCAATTTTAAAAGACTTTTCACTAGAGATAAACTGAACTGTATACCTGAACGCTAATGTCAGCTGTATTTCTAGAAAAAAATTCACAAACCTTCTACCACAGTTCAAGATGTTAATAGAAAAGAAGATGAGTTATATTAAGCAGTATCTGGTGTATGGCCGGAATCACGATGCCCAACACCTAGCCTGTCCCTCCCTGAAGCAGCCCAGAGATGTACACAGTTCACTACATTTTAAAGAAAAGGGTCTCATTAAGCATGTCTTTCTAAACGTTTTCAGGTTCCAAGATAAGATGAAAATAGACCATCTGTATTAGGGTGCACATGATAAGGCAGTTTATAATCCAGAGGGAAAATCAACAATGATCTAGTATTTCAATGTCAGCCCCACCAGAGGGGCACACAACAGGCCACAGTTATACATGTGCGCCGCTCAGGCGCCCACAGGCAAAGATGACATGTCCTAAATACCACCCACCGGCAGTCCCTCCATCAGGCAAGTCAGGGCCTACAAGCAATCTATGGGAGAGCCCCAGAGCCCTGTGTAAAATGGAACTGTTACTCAGGTTCAACTGCTTCACATTCACAACAGTGTCGCGACAGCGTTTCCACACTTAGCTCCCCTACAGGACCCAGTGTGAAGCGAACGTGATGCGCTTGATGTTCTTTTGGGGGCTAGGCTTGGCCTGCCAGCTTCAGCTCACAAACTCCAGTCACTGGCACGGCCATTCTGTCGTCACCCCTCTGTTGCCCTTGCTCAGCAAGGTAAATAATTCTCTGCCTGCCCTGCTCAGCAGAACACCCCTCGGCCAGAAACGCTCCTCAGAATCATGGTCTCCACTGGCCATAAAACCGAGGCGAGGCTGAATCTCACAGACCGGCCTTTTTGTGCACAGAGAAACTCAGAGAAAGCTTCTCATATTTTCACTTCCTTCCTGCAGGGCCTGGTGGGTTAAGGTCCTGGCCACGGGCCTCCTCTCGGAAACAGCTGTGTGTGTTACTCAGGAAAGGGCTAAGGGCAGAGAGGCCCGTCCATAGGCAGGGGTGCACTCTCTCGGAGCCTTTCAGGATCCCACGGGAGGGCTGGGGAAGGCAGGACGTCAAGCTGAGTTCCTGTCTGCCCCTCTGGTGAAAGAGAGCAAGCCTTTTCTGAAGAGGTCCGGCCGAGTGAAATAACCTCCCAAAATACCCCTGCGGTGAATAGAGGCCCTGAATTAAAAAAATAAATAAATCCGAAGTTTCCTTTGAACGTTCCTTCTATAATATGCAGGAACACCAATGATATAAAAGGTGCTCTCTGGGACGTCTATAAATAGCCCTGGGTATGGAAGAATAGCTTGGCCTCCGCACCTGCAGAGCTGAACCAATAAACTATCGTGATTAAATTTTCACCGTGCAAAAGCAAGTCCGTTTAAACAGAAGAGGCCCTTATCCCTGCAACAAATCCAATAAAAAATAATATGTATGCTACATACTGCAATTATAGTTTATGGAGAACACCTACATTTTTCAACAAAAAGACATGTCCTCGAAATGCAGTTGTGACAGAACAAGCTTTTCCTCCACATGTCACCCCCAGTTCTCACGTGACTGTGAGGATGACTACGATGGACGTTTCCCGTTTTAACTAACCGGTGGACATCAAATTCTAAGTAAAATTCTAAGTCAAGCACACGGGCGCCTTGGGGGTTTTACATCTCTTCACGAGAGAAGCGCCGTCAGTCGGCACAAGCTCACATGCAGGTGAGCGCTACATGGAGGGTGAATATGGGGCTGGAGTGAATGGAGGGGAACAAGAGAAAAACCAGCCTCGACGTTCACTTTTACTTTCAGATATACTAAGCCTCAACAGCACCTTTGTTACTTATATGTGGAGCTTGGGCAAGTACTTCTCTGAGTCTCATTTTCCTCAGTAAACTGGTGGTACTACTGACATTCAATAGATTCACTGAAGGTTACATGAAAGAAGAAATGTAACGCAATTGGCACAATTCCTGGTCTAAAACACTCAATAAAAATGCTTGGCTGAGCCCCAGTGGCGTAGTGGTTGTGTGCGGGACTGCGGCCCACAGGGTTGGTGGTTCAAATCCAGCAGCAGCTCTCCAGGAGCAAGGCTGGGCCTCCTACTCCCACCAGAGGGCATTGAGGCCCACACACACAAAAATGCTTGGTGCTCACCCACCTGCCTTTTCTGATAACTACCACTACGGGTCATGACTCCTGCCAACACACATGAAAGCAGGCGCGCGCTCTCTCCTTCTCTGCATGCTCTAGTGGGAGGTCCTCATCCCCTGTGAACACCTGGAGGCTCGATGTTTCTTGGAGGTGTCAACTGAGTGCAGGAAGCCCGGGTGCAGAGGCAGTAAGCTCGCCCTTTTCCTAATGGGAGTCGGGTCAACTCCCCTGTCAGCCGGCGTGTCCTCCTGTGGTGGCTTGCGTGTTGTACGATGCTGGAAGTCATGGATGTCAGTGTTTCAGGGGACCAGCAAGGTTATTTAAGGCAAACAAGTAACAGATGGCAGCAGAGCATCCACACTAAGACAAACTAGAAAGGAAGACCTGGCTCTCTAACTCCAGAAACACTGGCCGGGAAACTTAATCAGCAGTAGCAGGACCTGAGCTCCTCGGGCCGGAAGACACTCCATACACAATGAGGAAGAACCGCGTCCTCCAAGTAGGGTCAACCACACGCGACATGATGGAGCCAAACATTTGGGGTTGTCATCAGCTGATGGACCATGACTCAAAATGAGAAGACAGTACTGGTTCAGTACTGGTAGGGATGACAAATTCAAGAGGAATGGTGTCACCTCATTAAAAACATTGCGAGAGCTATCTTGAAGCACAGTGATAGGACAACTTTACACAGCAACAACCCAAACTCAATGCACCGCTAGGGGGTCAATTCCAGTTCATAGCAACACTCTAAGGACATGGCAGAACTGCCCCTGTGATTATGCAAGACTGTAACGCTTTACGGGAGTAGAAAAGCTCATCTTTCTCGGTAGTAGAGGAGAGGTCGATGGGTTTGAACTGCTCACTATGTGGCTAGCAGCCCAACATGTAACCACTGGGCCACCAGGATGCCACCAATCGCTAAAGCTACTGATAAAGAAACTGAAGAACTACTACCTCCTTCAGTCTATAATGGTTCTAACATGCAATCAAGATACATGAATATGACTGGTGGTGACCAGAATGGAAACCGAGAAAGGATCAGTCGTTGATAAGTATGGCCATGGTGATAAACCAAGCTTGGGATTGCATTTTAGGATTTTGTAAGACCAACAACCTTTTCACTGCAAGTATTTCTTTTCAACCACATAAACAATTACAACTGCGGGACAAGGCACTGGAGAAACTCAAATATCAGCAACCAAAATGTGGCCAGGGGCTACCAACTGTTCTTACATAGTAAGTTCAGGTTCAAGCAGAAGAAACCGAAAACAAGCCCATAAGAGTCAATAGATAACTTCCGATCCTGAACTGTGAGAACACAGCAAGGACATATTGAACGTACCAGACACAAATGACCTCATGAGTACTAAGATGACATCGAGAGCAGCACACATGAAGAACCCAAAAGGTCATGAAAAAAGGCAGGAAAAACAAAACCATTATCAGGATAAAGTTAGAAACGTGCCCTTGAATGTATAGAAGCTTAAATGAATGGGGAAAATGATGAAATAAAGGAGCTGCTCAAAAAATCTCAAAATGCAGCTCAAGACAAAGTTACACATTATAACGAAATGTGAAAAGACCTGGTTAGAAAGGCAAGAAGGAAGAGCATGCGCAGTGTACCTCAAACTAAAAACACTGATGGAAAAATTCCAGCTTCAGGTTGCAATACTGAAGAATTCTGTAGGCAAAATATTGAACGAAGCAGGAAGCCTCAAGTGAAGAATATATATTCACTGTCCCTAAAGGAATTGGTAAATGTTCAAACCACTCCAAGGGCTAACATATGATCAAGAACTAATAGTATTAAACTTCACTGAAGGCAGCTGTCACAAATAAGGCTCTAGGCACCATCAGAATATCGACTGAAAGGTTTCAACACACTGATAGACTGCTGGAAGCATTCACCAGTCCATGCCAAGAAACGTGGAAGACAACTACCTGTCCAATTAACTGGAAGATATTCATATCTGTAGCCCTTCAAAGAAAGGTGACCCAGCAGAATGCAAAAATAATTGAAGAATATCATTAATTACCACATATAATTAAAATTTTGCTGAAGTCCATCCAACAAAGGTCTTGTGTCTACTGACTATGCAAAAATGGTTTACTATGTGGATAGCAACACGCTATTATTAACACTTTGATGATGGCAAATTCTAGAACACCTAATTGCACGCATACAAAATGTGTATATGGATCAAGAGGCAATCCATTGAACAGAACAGGCCATGGTTTACAATCAGGAAAGGTCTATGTTCCCCTCTCCCATACTTATTCAAACTGTAGGCTGAACCAATAATCCGAGAAGCTGAGCCATGTGAACAAAGAGCATCAGGACTGGAGGAGGACTCATTAGCAACCCGTGACAGGCAACTGACACTACTGTGCTTGAAGCACTTACTGATGAGGATCAGAGACCAGAATCTTCAGTAGGGATTACAACTCCATGTAAAGAAAATGAAAATTCTCGTCATTGTACCAGAAGATAACATGGTAATAAACAGGAAAGAATGCAGTCGTCAAAGCTATCGTTCTACTTTGGCTCATAATCAACGCTCATGAAAGCATCAATGAAGAGTCACATTCGTCAAATCTGCTGCAGGAGATCTATTTATAGCATTAAAGAGCAAAAATGTCACTTAGAGGTCTCAGATGGGCCTGACTATGCATGTGAAAGCTGTACAATGAAGAAGGAAGACTGGAGCAGAATTGATGCATTTGAATTAGGGTGCCAGTGAAGAAGATTAAAGGTACTATGGACTGCCAGAAGACCAAATAAATCTGTCTTGGGAGAAGTACAGCCAGAACGCTCCTTAGATGTAAGGGTGGCGAGACTTCATCTCAAGTACTTTGAGCACCTTATCAGGAGAGACCAGTTCCCTGAAAAGAACATCATGCTTAGCAAAATAGAGGGACAGAAATAAAGAGGTAGACTGGCACAGTGGTGGCGACAATGGCCGCAAGCATTATAATTGGGAGGAGGCACAGGACCAGTCAATATTTTATTCTGCTGTGCATCTGGTCGTTCTATGAACTGAAGTCAACCCAGCACACACATACACACATTTACATAGAAACATAACAGTTTAAGAAAAAATTCTATTAAAAATGGGATTTTCCACATATTTTTGAAGTCCCCTCATATGTCTATGCACACATATACATAGAGCAAACATGAAGAAGCACTATAACCAAGACATAACAAATGTCTGTGCTGCTGTATATATCAGTAGTTCACTCTGTTTTATTGCCAAGGGTGGGAATGCCACAGTTTATACTTTCATCAGTTGATAGGCATTTGGGCTGTGTCCAGGCAATTGGGTTGGGCAATTATGAATAAAGCCACTATAAATATTAATGAACAGGCTTTTATACAGACATAAAATTTTATTTCTCTTCAGTAAATACCTTAGAGTGGGACTACAAGTTATAGGATATGTTTTAACTTTGTCATAGGTTCCTAAACTCATTTGGTCTACTGCCCCACTTCCAGAAAAAAAATTACTCAGCCTCCCTGGCTAGTAAAACCTTTTGAACTATGGCCGACAACCCAGGATAAAATATAGGCATGTTTGTTTCTGCAGCCGCCCAGGTCGCTTCAGGGCCCCCTTCCCCCACCCGCAGGGGAAGGGGTATTGCCCACTCTGGGAAACACTGCTGTGGAAGAAACTGTCCAATTGCTTTCTAGACTGGCTGTTCAACTTCCAACTCCATCAGCACTGACGGAGAGCCTATGAGCTGTTGGAGCTTTCTGCTCACACTTCCCCAGCAGCCGTTGTGTTATAGAAAGACGAGTCTGCCTACTCCCGTAAAGATTTCGGACTGCACACACCTCAGGGAGCAGTTCTCTTCTGCCCTGCAAGGTCACTCTGAGTCAGAATCCGCTGGATGGCGGTGGACGTGAATGGGTATGTAGTGGTATCTCGCTGTGCTGTTAATTGGCAGTCCCCTAATGACTAGTGATGCTGACCATCTTTGCCTGTAGCACATAGATCTTAGGAAATATCCTCACAGTAAAAATCACAGTCCCATTTACTAAACCAGTGAGGGAGGAGGAGTCTGGGTAAAACAGAGCCTAACAATGTCCACACTTGTGTTGGGGATTCATCCTCAGGGTATTGTGAGGATGGACGAATAACACAGTGGGTAGGTTTTTAAATATGTGAAGTACAGAAGCATAAGTGCTACTAAATGCTAGAACATCAGAGAGATGTAAACCTTTCCAGGGCCTCCGGGTCAGCCAGAGCAGAGCAGCGTCGAGGACATTGGTCTGCCCCGCCTTAGCAGCTCGGTCTCCGCCTGCCACTCTGGTGTTGTCCAGAATCACGCAGACGTTCAGTGTGGCAGACAAGCTAATGCTTCCAGAAATAAAATGTCCTTTTTCCTTTCACAGCCAACAGGACAAAGGAGCTGAGCATTTCAACAATGACATGGGATGGATCTGTCATTTTAGAACGAGAAGGCAGCCAATTCCTAACCCTGTTCTACCTCCTCATCACATACAAACAAATCTCCCGGCTTCCAAAAAGGCGACAGAAAGGACTCTCACTCTCCATTTGACTTTCAAAAGCCTCAGTCCTTAAGTGATAAGCAAAGGGAACTCCTCTGAACTACCAAGAATCTCTGGAGTGGGAGCAGTGAAGAACAGTAGGAAAAAAACCTGTCCATGGTTCTGCAGAACCTGGGTAGACAAGGCTGACTGGGACCAACCAAAACCCGAGGAGGTTTGCAATTCTAAGCAGGTCCCCTATGGATAAAGTGACCAGATTTTAAGCAGGACACCATTGACGGGGGGTGGCGTTCTTGATTAAAAATTTGGTCTACATGGAGCAACCAAAATTTTCATAGAACGCAAAAATAGTATGGTAATATATTTATTTTAATTTTAAAATGCCGCGGGACATTGTTAAATTGTTAAAAAGCGGACCGTCTGGCCACTTTATCCATGGAGTCTCTGCACATTCTCCTGACACACCAAAATACGAAAACCTACGTGTTTGGGTTCGAGTCCAGAGTATTGCTGTACAGAAAAAAGGAACGCTTACCTTTCTTTCTTTTAATAGCCGCTTATAGCCATTTGATCCAAGTGATAACAAAGTAATAAGGACATCTAAAGATGGTGAAGCTGAAGCTCGGCCTGAAATGAGGATGAACAAATTACTTTCTGAGAGGGGAACAAAAGCTTTGGAAAGTAAGACGTATGCTAGCAGCCTCTGTTGGGGTCCGCGTCTTTTGTCCGGGGAGAGACAATGATTTATTTACCTGGATACATCTTGCTGATTTCTTGAATGAAGGCATCATTAAATCCAGCAATTATAGCGCCACCTACTGGGACCATAAAATTTTTGTCCAAGCTCTGAACAAAAGCGTCTAGTCTACCAACCCGGGCCCCCTAGGATCAAACAACATATAGAAAAGCATATTAGTTGTTGGGAGAACACAGGTGGCATACCACTTCTATTAATCAATATGTTCTATTAACACAATCCACAGCAGTCGAAATCAGAAGCTTACATTGATTCTACCCATGCCAATAAAATGTTTCTAAATATTAAGAGTAGTTTCACAATGGGGGCCCGTGCGTTTGGAGCAGCACTGTACTCGTTGACAGCCTGCTTCAGTCATCTCGCCCTCAGGAGAGAATGAGACACAGGGCTCCTATCCCAGCTCCTCTGGGAACTGCATGGAGACAGAGAGTTTTATGCCTTGGAAGGAGGTCAGGGAGGGAGGACTTCTCATGTGCCTCCCCTCTGTGGTCTGCTTTGACAATCAGCATCGACACTGGGGCCTGGAACTACAAGTCGCCGGAAGAAGCCTTCTCGATGAGTCCTAAAGTTAACCCACAGTGCCAAACCCATCGAGTCAATTCTGACTCCTAGCCACCTGAACATACCCCAAGCTTCCCAAGCTGCCAATTAGCTAGTTCTGTCCTTCAGTACCCGCACTGCCTACTTTAAGCCACAAGCTCTGCTCCTACCTCCACTCACAAAACAAAAGAGAAATGCAAAGTTTAGTTCTTAACATCCACTAATGGAAATTCTATTTGTACACGCTTGGCATTTCCAAAAGCAATGGATAACTCATGTTTCTTAGCGTTCATTGTAGCTCTGAGGATCTCATTCCATTGCCAATGAACTACAAGTCAAAATTGAATAACCTGGTATAAGGCTCAATGCTTACTGACAAGAGATACAAAACTAAATCCAGGCCCCTCTCTAACACAGTATGCCAACTTCTGTCTACTGTGCTTCCATTTTCTCCTCTTAAAATACAGATACTATCTCAACTCCACCTCAGATAGGTTATTTCCCCCTTATCAGGTGCCACAGTTTCCATCTGTATTCACTGCCTACATTTCTATTACTATTACAACCGCCTTTGACCTTCACGGGCACTCCAGCACAGCACATCCCTATCTCCGACGGATGAGGCGGGCAGATAGCTGGCCTAATCTAGGAGAGCAGACCTCGGGAGCAGGCAGGGGCAGCAAAAGCAGGAAAGGTGGGCAGACTTCTCAGGTAGCTCTCGGGTGCTGTTCCCAGGCAGTCCTGCCCTTCTTCCCCTTCTTTCCAAGTTCCTAATACACGGGGGTCCATCTCATACAACAGAGAGTTTAAGACTAATGGGATACATGATTGGTCACAAGCAAAGTAGCAGTGCTTAAAAACAAAGTTTAACACGGCTGCTGCTTCATTATCATTTAAGTGCCAGTCAAGGCACCAAGGAGCCCCGGTGGCTTATGGGGTTATGTGTTGGGCTACTAACAGCAAGGTCAGCAGTCCGAATCCACTACTAGCCGCTCCCCCAGAATGATTTACTTCCAGAATGATTTCCAGTCTTGGAAACTCACCAGGGGCAGTGCTACTCTAGTGGGTCGCTATGGGCTTCCCGAGAAACAGAACTGGGACCAGCAGTGCCAGGGCTCCAGGCATTACTAGACCCAACCACCATGGAAGCAGAAAAAAGAATGGGTCAGATCTAGGGTCAAGCAGGTCAAGGGCCTTGTTGCACACACTCAAGGCAGGGGTCGCACAGCCAGAAGGGAACGCCCCAGCCTCCACGGGAACCACTAAGAGGGCAAATGTGCTCGGTGACTCTTGTCAGCTCCTGTCTTTTTACTCAGTGGTGCCTTCCAGAACAAACACGGGAGCACCCATAAGCTGCCCTGCAGTGTTCCAGGTCTAGTCCGCTCTGCTTTTGAAAGGACATCTCAGACATTTCTTTGACCCCAGCCTCCCCAAGAGTCTGTCCCAACATCCCTGGGCCAAGAAGACCCTGCACTGTTCACATCTGGATGGGGCCCTGACAGTCAGCCCAGAGTGTTCTACTGGCTCGGCATTGAGTCCACGGGGACAACTCACTTCACAAAAGAAAGTCTGACACCATCTATCATAGGCCTTCTTTCACGAACGGCATGCTTTATTGCAGTACCATTTTCTCATTTAAAACAGTAACAACCAAAAAAAAAAAAAACAAAACCAACCCTTGTGGTTTCAGTCCTTGTTTTTCAAAGAACACCAGGGTGTGACTCGCCCTGAACTAAGCTAGACTACGCTGTATACAGGGGCTTTTACTGCACTAGCTTCTTTTAATGAGAAAGGGGACACAAGAGGTACAGCTCACAGTGTAATAATTAGTGACCTTTAAAAACCAGCCAGATGCTGGGCATACGTACTTATTAAATGCTGGTGATTGAGTAGCAAGGACTACTGAGATGAATTAATGCTAACTTCATCGCTCATGGGGGGCCTGAACAGTTTGAAGTTGACCACTGACTTGGAGGTTTCAAAACCACCCAGCAGTGCCAAGAAAGAAAGACCTGGCAATGGGTTTCTATCAAGAAAATAGCCCAGAAAACCATCTGGAGCACAAAGGAGAATCAATTCCACGACTATGGGCAGAGCTAACTCCAATGTTTTTCCCTTTTGCTTTCTTTTGGGGAGGGGGGGCATCACTGCCCCCTGGTGAGAGTAGGTGGCCCAGCCTTGCTCCTGAAGAGCTGCTGCTGGATTTGAACCACCAGGCCAGTGGGTCGCAGCCCCGCACTCAACCACTACACCACCGGGGCTCAGCCCTACTCTAACGTTTTAGAGTCGAGGGCCGCTCTGGTGATGAAGTGGTTACAAGCTGGGCTGTCAACCACGTGATCAGCAGCTGGAAACCCCCAGCTGCTGGGGGAGGTGGGGGAGGCCTCAAACTCACTGCCATCGAGTCGCTGCCAGCTTAGAGCAACCATGTAGGAGGAAGTAGATCTGTCTCTGAGCTTCAGAAAGCATCACCCTGCTCTCACACAACGGCTAGTGGTTTCGAACTGCTGGCCTTGCAGTTAGCAGGCCCAACTCTTAACCACTAGGCCACCAAGTTCATTAATTGAGCCAAGGTGAGAGCCAAGGATGACAAATAACAAAGTCTAAATCCAACTGAGAGACTGGTATCGCAGTCTAAATTCTGAGCACCTAGTCTGCATAAGGTTATGGAGCGCGGTGGAAGCCCACAGTGTATTTGCAGGGTCCTCACATGGATTGAGTGTCTGGTGAATCTCCTCTGACCATAGTGTAGGGAGGAGAACAGCTGTGGCAGTCATGTGCTTATGTTAATTTTATGATTGAAATGTAGGGGTGGAGTCTAGTCTGTTAATCTGGAGATAGCCAATGAGTAGCCAAGGAGGCCACTGTGTGGGCATGGCTTTCTCCTGAGACTTCTGGGAAATCTCACGATATTTCCCTTGTGAAGAGGAGAAGCTATCTTCCCCAGTTGTTGGGAGTTAGTCTTAGAGGCAATGAGTCACAGAAAAGACAAGCTGGCAGTGTCCGAGAAGCTGGAGGAGCCGGTGGAGAGACCACACGGTTTTGCCCTGATGGAGCCAGACCTCTGAAGCTGGAGTGGCATGCTGTTGATGGACCCTGGGCCGTGGAAGCGAGGAGGCATGGGGAGAGCCCTGCCAGTGCCAGAATTCTGCACCCACTGACCTGTGACTTCGTGAGTCGGAAGGAGACTTTGTAGACTGATTTTGGGCATGTGGGTTAATATCGGACTTATGACATTGTACTGGACTGGATTGGGATGCCTTCTTAGTGTCACATTCCTTTTGTATATAAACCCTTTCCTTATATCTGTATGCGTGTCCTTGAATTTGTTCCTCTAGTCTACCCGGACTGACACATTATGGTACCTCTGGGGTGGGGTACTAGAGGAACAAATCATAAGATGGAAAGTAGAAGCTTGTTTGACTTGTGCCTTGTGATACTATTACTTCTTTGGCTAGACAGAAGTCAGATATGTCCTTGCAGTTTACTGAGTTATTTTCTGGAAACAATATGGGAAGTTAAAGTTTTGATTATTTTGTTTGGATGCTGTCTTTGGTTATTTCTATATAAAATGAATACTGTTAATGTATATCTTGAGCTAAGGGATAAAAACTGCCTTTTAAATGTCTCAGAACCTGTCCTGCAAAAGGAGAATGGTTAAGAGGGTCAGAATGCCTGACTAAAAGGAGGGATGTTTTGATGCCTTCAGAGACCTAATTCAGTATTTTTGTGTAAACAGTAGTTTAGATAAGGATATAGATAAGCTTAATAAGTATTCACCTTGACTGTTTTAAGAATTAAGTTTGATTTCTGACTATGCTGCTTATACTGATTTCTTATGCCTGTTATTGTAAATATAAGGATGCATAAAAAAATGTTTATTGGAGTGGAAAGAGTTTGCAAATCCAGTTACCTCAAGTCAAGCATTGACCTCTAGAGGGTTTAGGGCTTAGCGTCAAAGACATCTCTAAAGTGATTAACCCCACCTTGAGCTTAAATGGGGTTAGGTCACACCTGGAAAGACTTCCCTGATGAAAGTAGCCCCACCCAGTCTTTTGGAGTACTCAGGATACTTGTAGTCTGAGAGGTCAGACTGACCGATAAAAACGATTAGAGTCTATTTCCTTGGAAAATCCTGACTAGTGATTGTCTTCATGAGTGAAGGAATCTGGAACCATGAAGATAACTCCTCTCTGGGACTGAATGTTAAAGGAAACCTGTGGCAGACTGAAACGCTTGTTAGGTGACCACCCAGATTTACTGCTGGTCAGTGAATGCAGGAGAAATGCGGCAATAAAGAGCTGGGTTGACTTTGGCCACTGACACCCGGGGACTTGGTTCACAGGAAAAAGAGGAGACAAGATCGGGTTTACTGGTCTGAAGTTGATGACCTAGCATGGGAGAGCTAGGCATGTTGAGGGCTAAGTGGAAAAGCCCACGTTGAGTTGACCAGAACCTGACCAGAGGAAGAGAAACGATTTAATTCTGTGAACTGGTGCATATCGTTGCTGATTTTATGGATGGCCTGTCCTGATTTGACTTTGCTAATGGATGCACTCTTCACGAGTTTCCAACTGGAATGAGGATTTTTCACGTTGAAAGATATGATTGTTTCCTCAGAGCACTGGGTTGATGTAAGTGGCCAATATAGAAATTAGATACCCAAAATGGGGGAATGAAGGCATGAGGTAGTTTGGCTTGCAAACTTTTATAGGTGGTGGAATATATATTCATAAGATTATAGAATCAAGGTGTAGATATTTTGTAACTACATTTGTAAGGCACAGGATATCTTTTGTTCACTTATAGAATGTTATTTTTAAATGATGGCGACACAAGTTGAATTATATGCAATTTAGTTTTATCCTGTTAGGTATAGATATGATTTTATTGTTTACTTGAGAGTTACATATGGTTATAGAGTTATGTGAAAGTATAAAATTAACAAGAGGTGGTCTGTGGCAGTCATGTGCTTATGTTAATTTTATGATTGAAATGTAGGGGTCGAGTCTAGCCTGTTAATCTGGAGATAGCCATTGAGTAGCCAATGAAGCCTCTATGTGGGCATGGCTTTCTCCTGAGACTTGTGGAAAATCTCGCGATATCTCCCTCGTGAAGATAAGACGTTATCTTACACAGATGTTGGGAGTTAGTCTCAGAGGCGATGAGTCACAGAAGAGGCAAGATGGCAGCATCCGAGAAGCTGGAGGAGCCGGTGGAGACACCACACGGCTTTGCCCTGATGAAGACAGACCTCTGAAGCTGGAGTGGCATGCTGTTGATGGACCCTGAGCCCTGGAAGCGAGGAGGCATGGGGAGACCCCTGCCAGTGCCAGAATTCTGCACTCACTGCCCTGTGACTTCATGAGTCAGAAGGAGACTTTGTAGACTGATTTCAGTCATATGGGTTAATATCAGACTTATGACTTTGTACTGGACAGGATTGGGATGCCTTCTTAGTGTCACATTCCTTTTGTATATAAACCCTTTCCTTATATCTGTATGCGTGTCCTTGAATTTGTTCCTCTAGTCTACCCAGACTGACACAACAGCCTTGCCATTGGACAGATGGAACTGTAAAGTCAATTACGGCAGATGTAGTTAGATTAAAATGTAACACCTGTCATGCAACCTCCCTTTGACCCATTTTAAAGTTGTTGCAGTTTTTACTATTTTCTAGTTATTACTGTCCATTTTTATTTGTTAATTTTCTTATACAATTTTCCATGTATTAAATCCAAATAGGTAAACCTATACAGACTGTACCTGGATTAATAATTACCTAAGGACATGGCAGGAGGAGGCTGGGGGAAATGGGTAGTTAACAGCATTACGTATGAGAAGAAAATGTTCTGACTTTGATTGTAGTGATGACTGAACAACTCTTGTTAAAATGACTGAATGATTAAATTGTTATGTGAATTATATGCCAATAAAACTACAAGCTACAGCCTCAAAGACCCACAGAGGCAGTTGTACTTTTGTCTTAGAAAGTCACTATGAGTTAATGCGAATGACTTGATGCGAATGGTTTGGGCTGTTTCGGTTGGTTATTTATTTGGATTAAGAGCCCTGGTGGTACAGTTGTTACAAATTGGGCTGAAATGGCAGGATCAGCAGTTCAAAACCACCAGCCAGCTCCAAGGGAGAAAGAGGGGGCCTTTACTTCCGAAATAGCCACGGTCTGGGGAACTCACAGGGATCATTCTACCCTGTCCTACAGGATCGGTGTGAGTTTGCTTCGGCATATGTGGATTAAAGCAACAGTGCCACAACCTCTTCACAAGAGAGCCAATGCTTATGTACTGGCCTGGGTAAGGTCTCTTTAGTGTGAATTTTGCAAGTTAGTACAGACCTGCAACAAGACAACGCACTAGTTAATTTTGAGACATTAACTCCCCATCTTATCATTTGTTTTACTTAGCACGTCAGTACATCTTGTTCCCAGGTGCAGAGATGATGACAAAAGCAGAGATGCTTGGTGTCATCGTCTCTGCACCTGGAAGCATCTTTCCCAGTGTGTCCTGTAACTCCTCTGCTTTCAGATTTAATCTCTTGAAATCAGCCATCGCATTTTCTGCTATTTAAAAACATGACCTAAACATCAAAACATGACTCCTTCTGAGTTAAGTAAATAACACTGGCATAAAAGGAACTGTTAAAAGGTTTGGGGAATCATTAAAGCGACAATATAAAGACTGTATTGAAAAGTTGAGAGTACAGAGATGTAACATAAAACTTTGAAAGTATAACTAAACATCCACACTATTAGCCTATGGAAAAAGCATATGAAAGGAGAGGACTATTAAGGGAACAGGGTTTGGAAGGATATTCTATCCCTTCCCTACTTGTCTGAACTTTTAATTAAAAGTTTTAAAAGCATGAGTTTTACTAAAAGGGCTGAGCCTGGTGGCGTAAGTGGTTGAGTGCGGGACTGCGGCTCGAGGGCGTGGCAGTTCAAATCCTGCGCTATCAGGAAGGGCACTGGGTGGCTCCCACGACAACCAGAAGGCAGTGATGGCCCCAAACAACAACAACAACAACAAAAAAAAAAACCTTAAAAGTTGCTAAAACATGTACAGGATGCGGAGAGGAGAAGCAAAAGGAAACTACTGAAGTAACCTAGTTTTCCACATCCCCTGGGGAGAGACACTGCAACTCCATCTAACGCCGTCTGGAATAGCGATGACGGTGGCGTGGAGTGATGAGATACTGGGAAGAGAGGCAGCATCTTCCGGAGCACTTTTAAAGAGACCCAACGTGCCATGCACACAGCCCACTCCCCCTCGGGCCTTCCCATTTTCCAGAAGCTAAGCTATTGCCTTATTTTGCTTAACCACTTGAGTTGCGCTTCTGCTGCAGTAAAGAAGCCCTAGTGGCACAGAGGATTATGCACTGGGCCGCTAACCACAGGGTTGGCAGTTTGAACCCACCAGCTGCTCCATGGGAGAAAGATGTGGCTTTCTACTCCCATAAATAGTCTTGGAGACCCACAGGGGTGGTGCTACCCTCTGCCCTACTGGCTCACCGTAAGTTGTAGTCAAGTCAATGACACCGAGTCCTCATACATCCTACAAAGCAAAACCTCTGATTAAGTGAGGTAAGCAACTAATTTATAACTACCAAATGAGTTATCACTATCATATAAATCATACACACGTCTAGGAAACACAGCTAAACATCTATCAAAGATGATACGCGCCAATGTCAATGAGCTAACTCATGGTGATCTTATGCGAAAGTGCAGCATTGCCCCTGTGGGTTGCCAAGACTGGAACTACATACACAACCTTCATGGAAGCTGACAGCAGGCTGCCGAGAGCTCATGGGTTCACATTGCGGCCCTTCTGATCTGCAGACAAGAGCTTCCTCACTAAGCCACTGGGCCTCCGTAAGATGTGAGCAGCACACTCAACACAAACCGCTGTACTAGCGGGGTGCATGTCATCGCACTGGAGAAGCCAGCAGGCTGTGGATAACTGGTCTCCCCGTCACACAAGTCACAGAGACCAAACCTGAGTGTCTGCAAATAAAGACATTTATGGTCTAGGATAATAGGATCAAGTGACTCCTTAAGAATTAACTTTAGACTTAAGCCAGCACTAGCAGTTTTCAAAATACTATGGTATAGTAGGAAACGAGGCTCCTAGCAAGGCACCATTCTCATAAAGTTACAAACTGAGGGATGGGAGTCTGTGTTGATGATGGACTACCCACACGGTGGATGGAACTCCCCCCATGCTGCCTCACAATGGTAACTGCCACCAAGAGACTGGTGAGGTAGATTTCCAATGTTCTCCTAAGTAACAACCATCAGCTCACTCTTACTACATTAAGAGGTAAGCCTGAGAAATGCTAAAGCCCACTTTTCCAGGCACATCTTTGTAAAGTCCCCTACCTGCTGGATGAGGTGCATGCACTTGGAGGCCTGCATGCCGTAGGCGTTGTTGACGATGTGTGGAATGTCGTAACGAGCACAGATCACAGCCAGCTCTTCCAATCTAGAAGCAAAATGTGCGACAGAGAGGCATGAACACCAGCCTTCTCAATCGCACCATGGAAACTTTTTTTAATGGTACACCAGGGAAGAAGATGACAAACACAAGAAATTTCTACTGCAGTGTTGTGGTCTAAAATTCAGGAATTCAGACTTACTTATCAGGAACTTTAGAATAAATATCTTAAAAAACATCCAAATCAATGCTACCACTTAATGAGGTACATATCTAAACAAAAGCCTGTACACAGTAGCTTCTAAGTCATTGTAAAACATCTGAGATGAGCAACCTGATTATTTGTAATGACCCTCTTGCAAGGTGAGCTGCCCTTTTTTAAATGGTTTTGGCTGTTTACCATGATACAGCTCATGCCTACAAAATAATTAGCATATTCAGAAATCTTAGAAATTACACATTAAACATGAACACATAAAAATAAAAAATACATTTTCCAACATTCTTTATGCATTAAAAATTATGAAACATTAAGATGTTTTAGTACCAAAATAACTTTAATGTTTTTTCGGCAACACAAATGCTAACGAGAATTTCTTAAATAGCTTCTGGTTCTAAAGCCATTTCAGTTTTCATTTGAGAGACGTCCTAAAAAGAGCCTTGGAGAGGCTGACTTTATGCAAAGTAAGGCAACACATTTCAGTCAGAACAAAGTAAACAGGTGGCCTACCCCAAACTAAACACTGACTCCTGAGAGAGGGCATCTGAAAGAGCCACGGGATGAAAATGAACCCTCAGGGTGTAATTCACTTTAAAAACTCATTCTTTCTACAATAGAAAGAACTTGGAAGAAAGCATTTTGAGCAATAAAATCTCTTTTCCACAAGAATATATCTGCAATATACATGAAGAAGCTTTATTACTTAGTCATGTATAATTCATCTTCCTTTTCTAGCGATAAGCATTAATATACTTTTTAAACTAAGGAATAACATAAGTATGTTCAACTGTAAAGAAGCTTTCCATTTGCTTCCTGCAAGTTCCACGAATTAAAAACCCCATTTTATTATTCATTTTCGGAAACCTCACAAATCCAAACCACAGTCCCTTTTATTACTAAAACCAATCTAGTGCAGTTTTTAACACAATGGAGATATATACATACTAGTATTCTCATCATAAAATAAAAGAAGTACTTTCATGTATTTGTCTTGTAATAAAAGCTTTTCTTACTAGAGCTCTTCTTAGAAAATAATCGTAGCATTTTAAAAATAATATCTTAAAAAGGAAAAATAAAACATTTGTGAGTAGCTTTTAACGTTCTCAGTGGGTTGAATCTGCTAATATTTGGTGTATGTAAAAAGTATTCAAAGAAAGGCAAGCAGACTTCCCACGTGTGTCAAATCTATTCTAACTCACCAGCCAATTTTAGGTGCTTACCAGATAGAAGAAACGACGCTGCCTTCCTTCACACTTCTTCTAAGAATTTCCCTCATACTAGTTTTCTCCATTCTAGCCAGTGAATTTAGACAAAAAGTGGATTCGGCTCAATATAAAGATATAAAACCAAAAATTTAAACTTATCCTGTCCCTCTTAACAACTTTAAAACCACTCAAGAGCCTTAAATGTGTTTTTCCAAACAAATGAAATCACCATGATCCGAACTAATCGCCTTCCAATGTTTTGAATGTTACTTCCCAGCCGCACGTTCACACTGAAATAACCACACACGTGGCTCAAGAGGGCAGCCCATTCATCTACTGAAACATCTATCCTCAGTTAACATGGTCCTTTACCCATAATCCCCTAATAGTGTATGATAATTATGGACTCGATGCCTGCAGTTATGATCCCCTTTTGGAGGGTGTTTGCTGTTACAGAATTAAGCTAGGGCCTACGTCACCATCCTTTGTTGACTTCTGGGTATTGGGCTCCAAAGGCAAAAAACACACCTCCAACAAAGCCATTCCTCTGTGTGCAAGAACCATCTGGACAGAAAGAGCGTTCTCCTTCTCGGGATTGTTGGAAGAGCATGCATCAGGCTCTCTGTCTGAGTGGTGGAGGCTGAGCCCAAAGGCACCAGGGACAAGGCACAGAGACCAAACGACTCCTGAGACAGAGTAACAGGGGGGCTTCCCGATCCAGGAGGAAAAAGGCCAAGGGATCCTAGAGCCAAGAGGCTGAAGACCAGAGAATTGACCCGGGTTGCTGGGTGAGGGAAGGTGTTTTTGTGGACCAATAACTGTAGCCTAACTGTTTACTGATACTGACTTGTGGTAACCTATGATCTTTCCTAATGACTCCCCATAATTGTGAATATTGTCTGTGAGTTGTGTGGCCATTGCAAAGAATTATCCAACCTAGCACAGAGGCAGAGTGCCTGGAAGGAACAGTTGGTGTCACAGTAGGTAGAGAAAAATGGAGGGTGGAGGTATGTCTGACCCCCACCTTGTGGCAACAGGTTAGCCGAAGGTAGTCGTATGTGGCTGTTTCCCATGTTGTTTATTACACCTATTTACTACAGAATGTTATTTATGCTTATTTAGAAATTAACATACCCGCATTTAACTGAAAAGATTGCTGCACATCTAAAAGACAATAATCATAAATCATTTACCTGTCAGGCACCCTTGGAGCAAAACAGGATGTAGTAGAATGAATGCACAGTACACGATCAGGCCCGAGTTCCTGGATTTTAGCCTCCACTGCATTCAGGTCAGTGCGCAACTCGTCTCCTTCTAAGACGTTCTCTATCACCACAGGCTCAAAACCTAACCAAGACAAACACACCCAACAGGTCAGTGCAGACGAAAACTGGGAAAGCAAGTCCAAGCCACACAAGAGCTCTCACTACTTACCAAATGCACTCCCCTCCAGTGATAAGGACCCAGCTCAAGGCTGGTAATGGCCAAAGCCAGAAAAGTAATGGAAAGGTCAACTAGACTAAAATCATGGACACAGGTCAAGTCAACACTCAGATACAGGAATAATTCTGGGAAAGACAGCAAATGCTAACTAAATATCTGTAAGTAATAATGCAGACTTTGATAAGGAAAAAGGATCAGGGCTCAATTCAATTTCTGTCAACAGAAAAGAAGGCTTGCTCATTTTCTGAAGATACATATATTTTTTAAAGTCCTCTGTATTTTGGAGATAAATAGCAAAATTCAAAAATGAAAAAATCATACTCATCAACTTCATGTTTCACTTCTAAAAATATGTACAGGATCAAAGACCCATAGCTTATAGATTTTCAATGATTTAAATATACAAACTGCTTTCAAATTTTCAATGAAACAGTTCCCTTAACTAGCACACAATCAGTGCCCCCCCAAGTAACCATTATGTATCCTTTTATAATAAATATTAGGTATGCCAAAACTGAAATGTCTATAAATTGATATATCCACTAAATAATGTATAAAGCAGTTAAATAACAAAGGAGTTTGTGATATGAAAACTTAGAAGTTAGATCTTAGCATGCAAGTCTTACACATTAGATAGGAAATAAACTTGGTACAGATGTACACAAAGTTTGGTTTTTTAAATTGTCTTATCGTGGAAAGATACAGCATTTCAACAATTTCTACAAATACAATTCAGGTATCATATTCTTCACATTGTACAAGCATTCTCTCCTTTGAAATTTATTCCACCATCATTAACTTATTGCCTCCAAATTTCTCATCTAACCTCTCAAGTTGCAGCAATTTGTCCAAAAGACCAGAACTGAACAGTACCTGTCTGCCATTAATGTTTTGGTCAAAGATCCTACAGAAGTCTAGTGATCAAAGGGAAAGGAACTGTACAGCATGACTTCAAATTCCCCACGGAATCCAGGCCGAACCAACTATCAACATGGAACAATCGTTACACGTTAAGCTTAAAAGTATTCCCTGAAGTCTTCTTTACACATAAGCTTTCTCAAATACCAAAACAAACTAGCTAAAATTCATGGATTTAAGATGTTAGGGACCTAAAATCAACTTAGCTTAACTCATTTCAGACAGAAGGGCTTCCCCGAGGTCTATCATTGATGTAAAACAAAGCTAAAGGCAACAAGTTTGTTTCGATTGTTTTAGAAGTTCCATCTAGTTTTTCTCCATTCCATATAAAAGAATATAAATCCTTGACCACTTAAACAATATCAACTACTACCTTTTCAGAGAAACTGGTTCAGAGATATCTAGGTTTTACTTCTCTACCTTCAGTTATGAAAACAGGCAAGCAAACAAAACTAAATCCCTAACAACTAATTTTCAATTATTTCTCAGATTCTCTAGGCTCATTTTTTTTTCCTTCCTGCACTCATTCTGTAGTTTTATTGTTAGCGAGAATACTGGTACAGTGAAGCCCTCCCCTTATCTTTTCATTGTGGAACTTTTCTCTTATTTTTATTGTGGTTTGGTGAAAGTTCACAGAGCAAATCTTCAATAATTTTTAGTTTCCATCTAGTTTTGCTCGCCAGCAATTAAGATGCAAATCTTTTGTAGGGATACAACTATCTTGAGTCCTATGACTACTGATTATCCTTAAAAAGTAAACTCTAAATTACAATTCAAATCTTAACATTGGAAAAAATATTTTCAGTTCTTCAATATGGCAATCTTATCCGTAAGTGTTGTTTTCAGTTCATGGATTAAAAATAATACAAATTAATAGAATGGACAGCTTTAGGCCACTTAAATAAGTGAGTGATGTCTATTTTCAGAGCCCATCAGTTGCTATCCCTATTTTTTGTACTATAAGATGCACCAGACCTTAAGACACACCGTTTTTAGAGTAGGAAAACAAGAAAAAAAAATATTCGGAACCAAATTGTACCAGTGCACTAAAATGTTTTAGGGTGCCACACCTTTGGACCAGAAGACACACCCTCGTTTTCATCCCACCTTTGGAAGGAAAAAAGTGCATGTTATGGTCGGAAAAAATGTGGCACTCTTCAATGAATCCCTTTATATGAATTTTTTAAAGATGACTTACAGCCTTTAATTTATAGTCCAGTGCTGTTCACATTATTTTTCATACTAAAGTTATTTTTAAAATAAGCTTAAATCCTCGAATGTGTAACCTAGCCTTGGCTTTAGCAAGACAAGATACCGAAATAATATTTGAAAGCTTTGTCTCAATTATGCTTTATCTGTATCCTTATTCTTTGATTCACTCTAATACTTTGTGTTGTATCCTACACACACACACACGCACGCACGCACGCCAAATACTGTTGAAGCACCTTTTAAGCTCCAGGGACTACTAAGTATTTCCATGTCATCCAATTTAATCCTCCAAACAATCCTGTAAGGTCAGCAATAACATTTCTCATGTTAAAGGGCAGAAAACAGGTCTCGTACCACTGCCATCGATCAGTTTTATAAAAAAAGTTCGACATGTCCAGCTGTGACACTGGAAACATTATCTGTTGACTCTTGTCTCCTTTTACCTGCAGTGACCATGGATTTAAAGCAGGACTTCTGGTCTATCCGCGGCCATAGAATATACTTTGCTCTCGGTCTCTTGTACCGCAGTGTTAAGAAACACAGGGTTAGGCTCATGCCGGTTGCCATTGGAACAACAAAGCAGTTGGCCACTGTTTGCACACCTAGGAATGAAAAAAACAAACAAACCAGTTAGCCCACTTACAGAAACGGTATCCTTCTTCTGACAATGATAAGAAGGGTCACCTTCCTGCTTCCCTTTTCCAAGCTGCCTCTCAGGAAGCTCACCATGGGCTCAACAGGGCTGACTTCCCTGTTTCTCTGAGACTCTTTGTCTATGTTGTCTTCTCCAAACCTACTCAGGTCCTTCCTGGACAGAGAGGTGACTGAAAGGGGTTAGGCAAAGACTGTAGGGCTAGTGGGCCAAAAGGATGATGGTTAACACAGTACATACCAGCCAACTTTATGATGTCCAGCACTAAAGAATTGGTAATTTTGTTCAAAAGGCTAGAGCCTGCGGCTTTGGGTTGCACAGCAGCGATGTCACCCGATCGTCCAATTCCATGAATGAACCTAAGCAGAAAAGGGGCCAGTAACTGCACAAACACACTCACCATCCCAAGTAAGCCCCTGCAAGTACACAAGAACCAAAGAACTCCAGCAGCAACACTTGAGTTGTTCCAGGAAGATTTCATCAGCTCTCCCTCA
This sequence comes from Nesogale talazaci, assembly GCA_004026705.1. Taxonomy (NCBI): domain Eukaryota; kingdom Metazoa; phylum Chordata; class Mammalia; order Afrosoricida; family Tenrecidae; genus Nesogale; species Nesogale talazaci. Next base: position 31,987 of record PVJH01013490.1, on the reverse strand, counting down.
TCTAAGGAGCCCTGCTGGCACAGCACGAGGGCAGTGGCGAAGTGAAATACCAGCAGTGTGAAGCCACCAGCCTTCCACCAGAGCAGAGAACTGGTGATCAGCTCCAGGATAAAATCACAGCTTCGGAAACGCAGAGGGGCAGTTCCTCTCTGTCCGACAGGGCGGCTTGGACTCAGGGCCAACTCGGCTAGTCATAACTGAAATGATCCCACTTAAATCAAAACCCCCTAGAGCAGTGGTTTTCAACCTGTGTGCCACCACTCCTTTGGGGGTCACACAACCCTTTCACAGGTCACCCAATTCATTGCAGAAGCAAAATTAGTTATGAAGAAGCAATAAAAATGTTATGGTTGGGGGTCACCACAACATATGAAAGGAGCTGTATGAAAGGGTCACAGCATTAGGAAGAAAGATAGAGAACCACGGCCACAGAGTATGCTTTTAGTCTCCTCCCTACACTCCTATGCTGCTCTCATGCCAAAAGATGGAGTCGAACTTTGCTCCACTTGCACCTGGGCTGGCCCGAGACTTCCTTGGCCAGGTGGGTCTACCGTAAATGGTAGTGCAGAAGTTCCAAATTTAGGTCCTAAGACTCCTTAGAGCTTCCTGCTGGCCTCTTGATGGCATGCTCTTGGAGCTCCCTCACAGAAACTGGTTGTCAGACAGAGGGAAGCCCAGGCCACAGGAAGAGCCGTCAGGCAGTCAGCCATGGAAGTACATCATCCTGGATGAATGGTCCACGTGAACTTTCACATGACTCTATTCTCGGCCCACAGCACAATGCGATGATGACATGAGGCCTAAGTGCCACACTGCTGAGTCAACCCGCAGAACAAATACAAAGTAATATGTGATTGCCTTAAGCCACCCTGTTTTGGGGTGGTTTGCCACACCGCAATGGAAAACTGCAATGTATGTAGCATCTCTCTTCCCTTTTTGTTTGCCCTAATCAGAGCAGGGGGCTGAAAAGGAGTATCGGTGGGGAGCAATGATGTGTCAAATATGGTAAATATGCTCAAATTTTCGAGAACATTAGCATTAAATGGGTTATATATGCATAAAAAAGTGTGCAAATCCACTTATGTTAGCTCAGCTGATGCTATACACTGAAAGCCCTGCTTGGTCTAGTGGTGGTACATTAGGCTGCTAACTGCAGGGTCAGGCATTCGAAACCACCAGCTGCTGCCCACGAGAAAGAGGCTTTGTACTCCCACAGTGAGTTTCAATCTCACAAATGCACAGGGGCAGTTCTACCTCCACCGGGTTGCTCTGAGTTCCTAACCTGTCCAGTATTGTTCCCACACTGCAAACACGTTACAGTTTCAGACAGCATCCATTACTATCTTAGAAGGACTGGAAACTTCTTGAAATGGTGTGAAAATCCACTCCGGTTAACTCAGAGGATACGAGGCCTGAAAGGAGCCCTGGTGTCACAGTGGGTGATGCGCTGGGTACAAACCTAACGGGAAGGTCGGCAAGTTGGAATCCACTCTCCACCCCTTGGGAGATAAGGCTTTTTACTCCCTTAAAGACTTAGAGCCTCTGGAACCCTGCCGGGGAGTTCCATACTGTCCGAGGGGATCCTTTTGCGTTGGAATCAAAATGGGCTCACCTCCCTTTGTGTGGACAGCGCGGGATCCGGCAGTGTTTTGTCCTGTGTGCACAGTGTCACTGTGAGTTAGAGCTGGCTGGATGTCACCTAACAAGAACATACACCAAGGATGTTGCCGAACATGCTTCCAAATCGAAAATCCTTCTGTCCTGTGAATCCATGTTGGTGATTTATAGTACGATGAGAAACCCTATGCACACATTCTCACAGAACACGATTACTTCATAAGCACCCAAAGCGTCACACGTTCAAGGTATTTCTTTGCAGATGTAAGCACTCGTTATCATGTTATTCTCAAACCCGCTTTTATGATTACTACTCTGACTGCAATGGTTTTGACTGAAATCGAATCTATGGTATATTGATTTAAAATCATAGAAGACAGGGTTTTCAAAAGGGTCTATATTCCACAGAAAGGTTGGCAGACAGAAAAATAAGTTAGCTCATTTGAAACCATTAACAAATGACTATCAGAATTGATGAGACGCTTTCTGAAATAACATGAAAGGGGGAAAGTGGCTTGACAAGCTCACATTAAATTTAATAGACCCTTTCTTACATCCACTACAACCGAAAAAGAGCCCTAGTGGCAGCAATTAAACACACGGCCGCTAAGTGAGAGGCTGGCTGGCAATGGAAACCCACCAGCTGCTCTGGGAGAGAAAGAAGGGACGGTCTGTCCCCATTAAGATTCACGGCCTTTGAAACCCAGGGGACAGTTCTATTCTGTCCTGCTGGTTACAAGCTGAAATCAACTTGAAGGTGGTGGGTTTGGTTTATTAAACATTCTTCATGGGACGTAGAACCAGTGCTGGTAACTGCCGGATTCCAGCACGTGAGAGGGTCACGAGCTTATACTAAAGCCCACCGATCGCCATCAGGTCCATTCTGACTCGGAGTGACCCCACTGCCAGAGCAAAACTGCTTCCTAGGGTTTTCGAGATGGCAAATCTTAAAAGGAGGAGTTAGACGCATTGTTCTCCCTCAGACTGGCTGGTGGAGTCGGACGACAGGCCTGTGGTTAGCAGCCCAGTGTGTAAGCCACTACACCACCCAGATCCCCACACCTGCTTGGATAAACTGATTTCTAGCTCCCTGGAGAAGCATGTGAATACAAAAGTGGATACGCTCACCCGTTTTGGGTTAAAAACAAGGGGTGGGGGGGTGAGAGAAAGGTTTTCGGAGACCACATTTTTAAAAAGCCAAGCTGTAATTTTAAGAGAAAAGGTACATCTGATCCAAACCAGGATTATTTTAAATGCCCCCTCCCCATTGTGTGAAAGTTGGACGGTGAATAAAGAAAGCCTATTATATACATGGCAGAATAAACAAATCTGCATCGGAGGACGTGCAGTCAGAAGAGTCCTGAGTAGTTAGGACAGCAACACTGAGCCTCCCACACTTTGGTTAGGGATATCGTTTCTGAACAGGCAGAAAGTCAGTGAATCAGGTCAAGCTCCTCAATGAGATGATAAGACACGGGGGCTGCAACAACAGGCCTCCCACAAGAGCCATCGGGATGGGGGTGCAGGGTGGGGCAGTCTTGCCCACAAGGATGAACCTATTTGGTGGCCCCTAACAAGGCCACAGCATGACAAACACACCTGTAATGGCGGCGAGCAACTAAAGAGGAGGCCACTCTCCCTTCCCTTTCTCCCACACCACAATTGCCCAGGAAATTGTTGCTGTCCATGATGGCGAGCTCGTGGAGGAAGAGTTCCAGTGTGCTTTCATCCCAACCATCCTCTGGACACTTGCCCTTCAGAAAACAACAAGAACAACACGATTTATAATGACGTTTCCAAAGCACTCTTATTCCCCAGGAACCCTACTTGTGCATGAATGTCTACTTCTTTTCATGAGCATTTTGCTCTCCAATGAACACCTAACCCCGGTACTTCAAAGAGTCCCCAAACACATTTTTAAAGTTGGGCACATGTAATTTACAAATGATCTTCGGATAGAGACAAGTGAGGGCAAATGCACCTGATGAAGCTGACTGATTCCACAGTTTCCGTCAATTACAGTCCCTGGTGGCCCAGAGGTTATGCCTTTGGGCTGCTAACAAGAAGGTGTGCAATTCAAAACCATCACGTGGTTCTATGGGAGAAAGAGTTTTCCTACGTTCATAAAGAGTAACATTCTGGGCTGAGCCCTGGTGGCGTAGTGGTTGTGTGCGGAATTGCAGCCCAAAGGGTTGACAGTTCAAATCCAGCAGCAGCTCTCCAGGAGCAAGGCTGGGCTTCCTAGTCCCACCAGGGCAGTTACGCCACACACAACCCACAAAAAGAAAAACAGTTACATTCTCCGAAACTCACAGGGCAGGCTAGCGAAGTCGCCATCGACGGATGGCAGTGGGTTTTTCGGGAGAAACCTTTACTGACGCTTGGTTGGTTCCTTCTCCCTCACTCTGCAATCTCTGCAAGTCAGGGTGGTAAAGCTATGAGGTGTCAGGGCTGCGGGTAATTCCAAATCGGGGCGGGAGCAGAGCGTGTCAAACCCTACAGCTGCACTCTGTGCGATTCGGATTTGGTGGTGTGCAAACATAAAGTGTTCCCGGGGTCCTTGGGAGTGGGAGGGAAAAAGAAATTACAACTTGGGCTCGGCCTTTGCCCTCTCTGTAAACAAGACCACGGACTTACGTAAGCGGGACGTTCCCTCCTTTCTGAATCCCCGACTTAGGGAGAGCGGGGCTCCGGGTGGCGGATCCGAATTCCCCCAATTCGCGGCCAGCGCCTGCTTTCGCTGGCTTTGGCCAGGGTGACAAGGCGCTCAGCGCTCCTGGTCAGGGTCATCTCCGTCGGGGGTGGACTAAGCAACAACAAAGCCTCTGGCCTCGGGTCTCCAGGAGCCAAGGGCGCGGGCCCGGGGAGGGAACCCACAGACTCTCGGTACCTTCTCCAGAAGCAGCCGTATGAGGTGCTCGTGCGAGCGGCGGGCCTCACAGCCCTGCCGCACGTAAGCCGCTGACACCAGCCGCTCGCCCGCTGCGAAGCTCTCGGGGTTCATGACCGGGGTGGTGGCGACGCCGGGGACACAGAACCACCTGAACGCCCCGAGGAATCGGGAGAACCAGGATGCAACCCGCCCCCTGGACGGTACGGTGCAGCGTTGGACCAAGAAACCGCGTTTCGCGCCAGCTCCACGGCGAGCCCAGGGGGCCGGCGGGCTGACAGTTTGAGCATGCGCAGTAGAGCCGAAACGCTCCTCTCCGGCGAGCGGAAGAGGTGGTGCTAAAGGTAGCCCCGCCTCCCTGCGTCTGATTGGCTACTTAAACGGCCGCCTTTTGGACCGGGAGATCCGGAAGGACGCAGGTTCTGGTGGCTGTTCTTTGAACGTTTCCTTAGTTCCTGTTTCAGTACCCTAGAAGGCAGGCGGCTGCTGAAAGCGCAGACCTACCTCGGACCCTGTGTGTCGGTGTACAGAACTTTTCAACCTCCCTTCATATATCGTAGCCTTTCCCATTGGCAGACAATCCCTAAGCAACCCCCAACTCATTTACATACTACAGATTTTGTTTTTCAACCCGTCCTTATGACTAACTGACCTGACAGATTATTTACATCTCCCCCTAGAAATGCCAACTCCCTAAAGAACGGGCATTTTTTTTCTTGCCACAGTATCCGAAACCTCTCGAAGAGTTCCCAGAATATACACTAAAATTATAAAGAAAAAAAATTTTTAACTTTCCTATTGAATAAACCACGAGGGTATGTCAGAATTGAACTGTGCTCCTGTGCTCCGTGTGGCTTTCAGAAGTGGGTTGCTACGGTCGTTCTTGCCAGGAGCCTCTGCGTGAATCCAAACAATCCATTTTCAGATTTGTAGCCAAACTGTTGCCACTATGTAGGGACTCCAGAGAAAAAAGTTATTTGGTGCCGTTGAGTCAGCTCTGACTGAAAGTGACCCTAATCGCAACAGAAGGAAACACCTTCCGGTCCTGTACTAGCCTCTGGATGGCTGCCATGTTGGAACCTCCTGTTGCTGTCAGTCTCAATCCACCTGATTTGATGATCTTTCTCTTGTCACCGACCTTTTTACTAGATCAGACATGTCGTCTTTCTCTAGAGACTAGCCCCTTCCTGATAACATGCTCAAAGTACTCGAGATGCGGTCTCACCATTTTCACCTTTAAAGAGCACTCTGGCTGTCCTTCCTTTCTATCTAAACAGACTTACTTCTCCTAGTATTTGCAATACTTTTCACAAACACTAAAATTCAAAAGCATCAATTCTTCTCCAGTCTTGCTTATTCGTTTTCAGCATTCCCATGCACTAGTTATTGCTAGGTGCTATGATGATGAGGAATTATGTCAACTGGACATGGCTGGGTAAGAATAGTTGAGTTGGGGGGAGTTGAGGGCTGGCTCAACCTATTTATCCCACCGAAGCCTAATGACACCTCCTTAGTTTGATAAGCCTTATTATGTAAGAAAGGGAGACTAGCTGAGTCACGTTTTCTTCGACCCTCTGCCTTCCACAGGAGCCAGGCCTTTCATCTGGTTCCTTGATCTCTGGTTGCATCGCCTGCCAATCCCAGGAGCCCTCAGCAGACTACTGGCAGTGGATTCATTCAGCCAACTTGAGATCTTTGTATTCACCAGCTTGTGCCACCTGCTGTCTCGGCTTAGTCAATCTGCTTTCTGTTCATCAGTTTCCACAAGTCTAGAGAAGCCTGATTTACACCAGACAGGCCTTAGCTATTTCTACAACAGTGTCAGACTTTTCTCGATATAAATCTTTCAGTGGTTTGGCTTCTCCAGAGAACCTCACCCAACACAAGTGACTTGCTCACAGTTGTGATGGCCCCTGGGCCAATCCATTTTAAACACAGGGCTTCCTCTTTTTGCTACAGTTCTGCTTTATCAAGCATAATGTTCTTTTCCAGGGCCTGGTCTTTCTGGATAAAAAAGCTCAAGAGATAATGTCTTGCCATCCTTGCTTCTACGAAGCGTTCTGGCTGTACTTCTTAGACAGAATATTTGTTCTTGTGGAACTCCATGGTAATTTTGATACACTTTAACATCATTCAAATTCATCGATTCTTCTTTCATCTTCCTTATTCACTGTCCTTAGTTCTTATTCACACGTATGATTGAAAATACATGAAAATGGTGTTTGAAAATACCATGGTTTTCAACAGTGCACTTCAGTCTTCAAATAGACACCCTCACTCTCCAATATTTTACAGAGGTCTTCTGCAGTCAGTTTGTCCAATGCTGCTTCTGTGCGCATTGATGTGCATCAAAGCAAGATTCTTCTAATTCTAGGTTCTTGGATATTTAAAAAATAATAATGTTTGGCTTCATCTTCTTGGGCTGCCATTTGAAATTTCCTGTTCCGCTCCTTGACTTCTATTTGGACCCCTTCTATTTGCTTTGGCTACTCTGCAATTGAGCACGTTTCTGACATCTACGGGACTTTGATCTTTCTTTCCAGCCTCTCTAATGACCTTTTGCTTTCTTCATGAATGATGGTTTTGATGTCCTCTCACAGCTCATCAGATCTTTCATTATTGTTCAGTGGCTTCAAATCTGTTTTGAGATGTTCTCAGAATTCTGGTGGGATGGAATCAAGGTGGTATTTTGGCTCTCATGGACTTGTTTTCATTTTCTACTTTTATCTTGAACTTACATAGCAACAATAGACAGTCTCTTCCACAGTCGTTCCCCTGGTCTGGTTTTAGCTGCTGATATGGAACTCCAACATGTCTTCCTACAAAAGTAGTCCATTTGATTTCTGTGTATTCCATCTGGGGAAGTCCACGTGCATAGTCACCTTTTCTACTTTTGAGAAAAAAGTATTTTCTATGAACAAGTCATTGGTTTTGCAAAATTCTATCATGGAATCTCCAGCTTCCTTTCTATCACCAAATATCCATCTTTTCCAACTATATTCTTTCTTCTTTGTTTCCAACTTTTTCATTCCAATCACCAATAACTATCAGTATACTTTGATTGCATGTTTGATCAATTTCTGACCGAAGTTCTTGGTAGAATTTTTCATCACTAGCTTTTGTGGTTGGTGCACCTATTTGAATAATAATTGTATTGATTGAATGTCCTTGAAGGGGGATGGATGTAATCCAATCACAGACAGCCGTGTACTTCATGATGAATTCAACAAAATCTTTTCTAACAAAGAATCCCTTCACATTCCTCTTGATTGTGTTATTCCAGGCACAGCCAGTCATGATTTTCTGATGGCCAACACCAATCCATTCCAGCTCACTACGGCCTGGGATATCAATCTTCGTGTGCTCTGTTTACATTTCTTTTACCATTTGCGGTTTTTTTCTAAATTTGTATGTTGCTCATTCTAAATTCCAATCATTGAAAAAAATTTCTGGTGTTTCTCTTTACCTTGAGTCATGCCCCATCAGCAAATGAAAATGCTGACAGCTCCACTAACACAGGCTTTGTCTGACTCAGGTCACCTCGGTCGATCTTCCCTCCAGCTCCTCTTTAGTCATATTTCCAGTGCCTCAGATCTGAGGGGCCCATCTGCCAGCAGTGCCTCCAACAATGCTCTTCCTTCTTCATGTAGGCATGCAGAATTTGACAGTGTTGGGAAGCTCTGCAGACAGTCTTCAGAACCTTCTTCCTCTGAAGTAGGGAGCCAAGTCCTTCTTTGCTGTCTGTTGTCAGTCTGGACGCTCCACTGAAACCTGTTCCCTTAGGGTGACCCTACTGGCCTATGAAGTATCCATGGCATTGTTTCCAGCATCACAACAACACTCAAGCCACCACTGTACCACAAACTAATCGATAAATGATGGTTGACCAGGGCGTTGACGCACAGACAAGTGCACCAGTGTGGAAACTGGCATCGATTCGATGCTCACTCAGAGTGACCCCTGCGGGCTTCTGAAGCTGTAGCTATTTACTATATGTGATGGAAAGCCCAGTCTTTCTCCTGCAGAGTTGCTTGTGGTTTTGAACTGTGACCCAAGCGGATCCCGGCCCAACTTGTCACCCGACACCACTAGGGCTCCTTGTATGAGTGTAGTGTTTGTCTTATATCAATCTCTCTTGATATATAAATAAGCAGATTAAGTACTGGAAGCAATGGCAGGAGAAGATAAGTGCTATATCACATAAAATTCACCAAGAAACAAAAACCTTCCACCTAGAACCAAACCAAGAATTTAGACTCTGCAGTGGTCATGTGTTTGCTATATCAATTTTATGATTGAGATGTAGGGGAGGAGTCTGGCCTGTTCATCTGGAGATAGCCAGTGAATAGCCAATGAGGCCTCTGTGTGGGCATGGCTTTCTCCTGAGACTTCTGGGAAATCTCACGATATTTCCCTCATAGAGATGAGAACTTATCTCCCCAGTTGTTGGGAGTTAGTCTCAGAGACGATGAATTACAGACAAGACAAGATGGCAGTGTCCGAGGAGCTGAAGGAGCCAGAGGAGAAGCCACCCGGCCTTACCCTGATGCAACCAGACCTCTGAAGCTGGAGAAGCTACATGGAGACCCCTGTCAGCGATGAGTTGCCTCTACCACCACTGAATGCTGTTGATGGACCCTGAGCCCTGGAAGCAAGGAGCCATGGGGAGACCCCTGCCAGCGCCGGGATTCTGCACCTGCTGGCCTGTGACTTCTTGAGTTGGAAGGAGACTTTATAGACCAGTATCAGGCATATGGGCGAATATCAGACTTGTGACTTTGAACCGGACTGGGTTGGGATGCTTTCTCAATGTCCCATTCCTCTTGTATATAAACCCTTTCCTTCCTTCTATCCATATGTGTGTCTATGAATTTGTTTCTCTAGTCTACTCAGACTAACACAGACTCCTAGCCTTCTGAACTTGGGGGTGAGAGGAGGCATGTTCACGCCCCCAGTGAGAGTCCTGGAGAAGTAAGCCATGGTCCAGGAGCATTCTCATTCTGGTGTTTGCTGGGAAGAGGTGAGGGCAAGGACCAGGGTTCAAGTCATCTGACAAGGAGATTTTAAATAAAGAAATGGTTATTTAAATGCAGGTGCAAAGAGACCCCCCAAAAAAGGCAACAATACTTTGTGTGTGTTTTAAAATGCAGAAGGAGGGAATGACAAATCTCTCAAGAGACCTGGTGGGCTCTGACTGTCGTCTACCCATAATGAGGCCTCACCAGCATTTTGAAGCAACCAGCTACAACACCAAAGGCAAGCTTCAAAGAGCCATTGGAAGGCGCGAGTGAGAGAGCAGGGGAATCAGTATCCAGACAGCTCAGGAAAGTCTCCTGTGATCCCAGAAAAGATGGGAGGGGGGAGATGTAGCAATTACATCTTTCTGAGACTAAGAGGATTCAGAAAACCTGGTTGTGCCTTCATCTTCTCTGTTTCTGGGGTTGAGAGATTAAATAACAGCAAGTGGCTGTAGCAGAAGATAGTTTAAGACCCTCCCTGTGGAAAGCAATTCTCCCTCCAGAGGGAGGAAGGTGTGTGTGTGTGTGTGTGTGTGTGTGTTGAAAAAGCGCCCTCTGAGTTCTAGAACCAAGGAGAGCATTACAACTCCCCTAAAACGTCCAGCAAGAGAACTCAGCAGGGAGCTTGTCAGGGGTCTGCCAGCAGGCTCAGAGCCATGGCTTCCTGACAGCCGAAGGCAGCATTTCCATAGCTTCCCTTTCCCGCTCCCTTCCCTCCAGTGGCTGGATGAAGCAGGTGGGCTGGGCAGTGTGGTCTCTGTGATCAGGCAAGTGGAGTTGGAAGCCTGGTTCCCCTTCTTTCTTCAGGGTAGCCAATCACTCCCCGCCATCAAGCCAATGTCGGCTCATGTCATTCTATAGGCTGGGTGGTACTGCCCTTGCGGGTTTCTGAGATTGTAACTCTTTACAGGACTAGAAAGCCCGTCTTTCTCCTGCTGAGTGGTGGGTGGTTTTGAACCACTGACCTTGCACTTAGCAGCCCAAATTTACCATGATGCATTCAGCTGCCATCAAATCAACTTGACTCAAGGCAACCCCATGTGTCTCAGAGAAGTGTGCTGTTTGCACTACGCAGGGTCTGTGTTCATCCAAGCCTGTGCAGACGGCTCCAGCTGGCTCTGCTGTGAAAGGGGACAGCCATTGCTAGGAGGAGGGGATGACCGACGTGAGGAGCTCTGGGACACTGAGAGAACACCCAAAGGCTACCCACTGTGGTTGTAGTTGGTTGTCGTCATGGGAGGGGGTCAGCCATTGGGCCGTTGAGCATTATCACAGGGTTTGTGAGCGCCACCCCCATGATCCAACCATCTGACGTCAGATGGGGGAAGAATCAATTGTTTAAATTGTGGCATTGGTGAAGGGTGTTGAATGTGCCACAGACTGCTGGATAGGAGCCCAGGTAACTGGGTAAGTGTTGGACTACAAGGTTGGACCACAAGGTTGGCAGTTCCAAGCTGTGTCGAGGGGCACAGATGAGGCTGAGTGCTCCAGTGAAGACTGACATCCTTGGAACCCCTAGCTTACTCAATAGCAATGGTCTTTTGTTTGTGGGCTTCCAGAAAAAAGGAACAAATCAGTCTTGGAAGAAACACAGCAAGGATGGTCCTCAGAAATAAGAATGATGAGAACATCTTTTCCAGACTTTGAAGACATCCTGAAGAAAGACCGGTTGCTAGAGAAGGCCATTGTGTTTGGGAAAAGTCTATGGTCTTGAAAGCTAGGAAGCACTTGAGGACCTGGGTGGACATAATGTCAGCCACTCTGCGCTCCACGTATCAAAGTTCATGAAGATGGCCAGGACCAGGCACTGTTCTCTTTTATTATTATGCAGATGGTCGCCAGGGATAAGCACTGGGCTGCTTGCTGACTGCACCATCAGTGGTGCAAACCCACCAGCCACTCTAAAGGTGAACATTGATTCTAACTTCTTTCATTAAGACTCACACACGCAGAAGCCTATACAGTGTCACTGTGAGTCAGAGGACACCTAGCAGTGTTATGGTAATGAGTCAGGCTGCTAACCACAAGGTCTGCAATTCAAAACCACCAGCTGCTTCTTAGGAGAAAGACTTGGCTCTCAATTCCGATCAAAGACTTACAATCTTAGAGACCTTCAGGGACAGTTCTACCCTGCCCTGTAGAGTTGCTGTGACTCAGTCGATGTGAGTCAGAACGAACTCAATGGCGGCGGGCTTGGGTTTTGAGTTTTTATGGTTGACCCAAGCAGAAGCCCCTGCAAGAGCTACTAACAACAACAGACACAATCCAAGAATGGATATAGTGCTCATGAAATCAGAGTCCTTCCTGTCAATTCGATGTCTTGGTTGTTGTGGCCTTGTTATTGTCCCAGATGATGAAGCCAAAGGGTTAACAGGTAGCACCATCCAGAAGTGTCTAAGATGAGCTGTCAGGTGTCGTAGCCTTGAAACTTCCATGGAGCAGTTCTACTCTGTGTTCATGGCATTATCGGAGTTGGACTGGGCTTCTGGACAGCCATCCCAGTCGTGCAAGTTGGTGCCACTGGACACACCGGTCCCAAGTACATGGGACCTCCCCATCCTTTGTATTGGTTGTGATTTCTGTAATATAATAAATAATGATTTATAAATAATGAAACATCAATGAGGCCAAGCTGCCACCTGCATATGTGGAACAGAGACAGAGGGGAGTGGAGCTCTAAGCCAGTAGGGCTGCAGGAGGCAGAGCATACTACCCAGAATAGGACTGGGAGTGTCTCCATCCAAAAAGTGAGACACAAGGTCTGCTCACAGATTCTTTATTTTATTAACACCTAGTTGCATGCATTTTTACCTGGATAGCAGCCAAGCTGAGCCGCTTTCTGTGGAAACTTAATTAGGAGCCTCATAGCAGAGTGGCTTCGAACTTGACTATTGGCCTGACTGATGGGGCAGCATGTGGCAAGTCTGCTCCCATGAAGACTGTTAATGTTAATGTTGTTAAACACCATCAAGTTGATTACAAATCATAACGATCTATACACAGCAGAACTAAACACTGGCTGATTCCCATGCTTGAGTCCATCGTTACAGATATTGCGTCAATCCATCTTCCGGGGGAGCTTTCTCTTTTCTCATTGTTCCTCTACATTCAGAGACTGGATCCTCCTGATGGGACATCCACAGTTCACACGACAAAGACTCCCTCTCATGGGGCCTGAGGAACACTTGGCTGGACTTCTTCCAACACAGGCTGTTGTTCTCTGGAACTCCACAGTTCTTTCACGATTCTTTGCCAGCATCATCGTTCCAGCACATCCTTCTTTCCCAGTCTTCTTCATTCCTTGCCCGACTTTCCCATGCATGTGAGGTGATGGAGAATGCCGTGGCTTGGATCAGGCACACCTTCTTCAGAGTGGCATCTTCGCTCTTCCACATTTTACAGAGTTCTTAGGCAGCAGATTTGCCCGATGCAGTACATCCTCTGCTCTCTTAACGGCTGCTTCTGTGAGCTTCATTATGGAATCAAGTCAAGATTACAACTAGAAAACCCTCTGGGGCAGTTCTCCCCTTTCTAATAGGGTCACTGTGGTCGTGACATAAACTGTTGTCAATTTGAGAGGATTAAAAGGAAAGGGTGGAGTTTAGGCTGTCAATCAGGTCACAGCTTGATGACCTCATTTGGAGGCACTAAGGAGATGAATAGCTCGCTGGAGGCAGCTCACTGCATGGGAGACATTGCAGCTGACAAGACACATGGCGCTCCAGCAGTGCTCTGTGCAGGAGGAGGCACTGGAGACCCCTACCAGCACTGAAATGCTTGCACCTCTGGATCCATAAGGCATCCAACACACTGACCTGTGATCCTTCTGCATTCAGCATCATCGCATATATATTGTGAGTCTGAAGACTTTATAGATTGGTATCAGACATATGGGCGAATATTGGATTTATGGACTTGATCTGGACTGGGTTGGGATGCTTTCTCAATGTTCAATTGCTCTCATATATAAAGCTCTTTTGTATACACATGCGTGTTTATGAATTTGTTTCTCTAGTCAACCTGGACTAACACAGTCTCTATGAGTGGGAATCAAAGACAATGATGGAAGGCTGTCATTCTGTTCCCACTCATCTTTTAAAGTACGTGGATTTTTAATTTGATGCACTTTCTCTTTCTTCAGGAGCTAACTAGCCATTTATGAACATGGACTTGATGACAGATGGAATATGAACCATTCCCCAGGGACCCTTGATCATGGCGGTAGACCTGACCTTTGTGAAGAAGTTCAGGTGTGTATGCGTCTGGGAATGGGTGTCTTCAGATGGCGGATGTCGCCGCTGTAAAGGAATGTGGATGGTGCAACCAAAACAAAGCTGGGAGGCACAGGTCATCATCACTGGCCTTGCCTCAGAGTCTCCTTGGAGCGTTCTGCTTCTATGCAGATTATCTAACTCCAGCGTCCTCAAAGTCTCTGTAGCCATTGCTCTGGGAACCAGGTCTAAGTGTCCGTAATGTGACAAGCATCCCAGCGGATATGGCGGTCACCTAAGTTTCACAGAGGCAGGAAGCTAGGCCACTGGCTTTTGAGCAGTTAGCTGACTTCCCGCTGAAATTGTGCAATTTGGCTAAACAGAGAGATGCGTGAAGACCAGGCTTCAAAGACATGCACCAAAAGCAAGCAGGACACCTTGGACAACGCTTCCAGAAGCTGGGGGTTGACAGCGACTGGCAGAAGTGCTGGCGTCAATGTCACCTCTGAACACAAAGAACAAGCACTGCGTGCTGTGACTTCTTTCAGCAGGGAGACTGGCGGGGGGCTGGGGGTATCTATTCCCCTCACTAGCTTCCTCCTCTGAAGCAGCAGCAGAGAATAAAGATGCCTGATATTCCTGTCCCCAGTTTCCAATGACCAATGAACTTGAAGCAATCACAAGATAGGGAGAGGTCCCAAATCAGCTGGCTGGAGGCAAATGGTATGTGGCTGAAAATCCTGGAACATAGGAGGGACTGTGTCCCTTTGAAAAATCCATCCCAAGTTCTTAAGAGCTTCGAAATTTCTCTACCTCGAGATGACAGGAGGCAGCCAGGTGAAGTCAAGTGGGAGTGGACAGAGGCAGGACGCTGGTGAACAGGCATGGGAGACATCAGGGAAATGTGTCACTGTGCACGTGTCATACTGTGTTCTGTTAGAGGTCTCAGGGTTACCAAAGACTGGCCCAGACATCCGCTGGAAAATCCCACTCTCTTTACAGTCTGCGAGACCAGTTTGCCAAATTCATTTTGAGTATTTGTAATATTTTCTTCTTCTCAGGGACAAGGACAATAGTTCATTCTTTTTGTATGTTCAAGATATAACACATGGTTTCAGGTGGACAAGATCTGTGCTATTTAAAAGGTTATTTTCAATGTTCTTTTGACATTATTCCATAATGTCGGAAGATTGAAGGATCTATTTGAGTATATAAAATCTTGGAAGAAAAGAGTCATTCTAGGCCTTTTTCTTCCAGATGCTTTGAAATCCCTGTCCTGTTTGTTGTTGGAGTCGGGTCTGAGTGGTCGGGGCCCTCTGTAGAGCAGGACAAGCCCTGTGCAGGCCCACCCCAGCCTCATAATTGTCGCTAGGTGAGTTCACTGTTGCAGCCACTCTGTCAATCCCTCTTCTTGAGGGTCTTCCTCTTGCTTAAGGATTCTCTACTTGACGAAGCAGGTGGAAGATGGGACCCTTGACTCCTGTAAAAAAAAAAAAATACAATCTTGGAAACTCAGAGGGGCAATTCTTCCCTGTCCCACAGGGACACTGTGAGTTGGCATTGCCTTGACAGCAGAGAGTTTTGTTCAGTTTGTTACCTTCCTAAGCATGACATCCTGCCATCCTCAGCTCAAAGGAATAGTCTGACTATATTTCTTTTCAGACAGACTTGTTTGTTCATCTGACCGTCCGAGATATTTTTATTCTTCTTCACCAACAACATGATATAAATGCATTTGTTCTTCTCTGTTCTTCCTTGTCCCTTGTCCAGCTTTCACATGTCTAAAAGACCACTGAAAACACCAGGGCATGGGTCAGGGGTACCTTAGGCATCAAGGTGACATCTTTGCTCTTTAAAGATTTCTTGTGCAACAGATTTGTCCAATGAAATTCATAGCATCAGATAATTCTACCATAGTGGCATGGACGGAGTAGACTTTCATTTACTGTCAAGACGTGGCTCAAAATAAGAGACATTAGCTGCAAGCATCATTAATAATCAGAACAAGGAAATGTACAAAATATGACTCTAGGAAAGTTGGAAATCATCAAAAATGAAATGAAAAGCATGAGCATCAATATCCTAAGCATTTGTAAGTTTAAATTAATGAGCGGTGTTGATCATTTTTCATTAAACAATCATATTGTTTCCTATGCCAATAATGACAAATTCCAAAGGAATAGAATCACATTGTCAAAAAAGACATTTGAAGATTTATCTTGAAGTACAATGCTATCTGTAATGTGATAATACCTATATTCCTATTAAAAAATCCAGTGAATGCAGCTTTGATTCAAATTTATGCATCAGCTAGCTAGTTTTTTAGAAAATGAAGAATTCTACCAACATCTTCAGTCTGAAATTGATCAAACATGTAATCTAGATGCAATTGATAATTATTGTCCATTGAGATACAAAAGCTGGAAGATAAGAGATATGACAAGTGGAAAAATATGGTCTTGATAGAAGTAAAGTGTAAGATCACATGATATAATTTGCAAGGTCAACAGACACTTTATTGCCCATACTTATTTTTAAAACACAAAAGGCATGTGTACATGAAGACTTATCTCTGTGAATACACACAAATCAAATTGACTAATTCTGTGGGAAGAGAGTGATGGAAACAATCAATAGTAGCAGCTAAAACAATTTCAGGAGTCAAAGATGAACCCAATCTTCAAGCAATCATATGTAAGTTCAGGCTGACGTTGAAGAAAATTAAAACAAGTCCATGAGAACCAAAAATACAACCTCGATTCTAACCCACCTGCATTTTGATAACATCTCAAGAACAAATTGGATGCATTGAACACTAATGGCAGAATACCTGATGAACTGAAGGAGGACATCAAGAACATTATTCAAGTAGATAGCAAGAAGTCATTAAAAATATAAGAAAGATCAAAGTGGATGCCAGAAGAGACTCAGAAACTTGCTCTTAATCACGGGGTCATTAAAGCAAATGGAGGAAATGAAATAAAAGATCAGAGTAGAAAATTCCAAAGAGCAGCTTCAGTACTGTAATAAAACGTTTGAAGACCCAGAACTAGAAAATCGAACAGGATATTTAAAGCTGAAAATAACTGAAGAAAAATGTCAAGTCTTGAGTAGTAATATTGAAGGATCCCATACACAAAATAGTGAACAATGCGGGAAGCATGAAAAGTCTTTTAAAAAATATACAAAGTTGTTGTACCCAAAAGAACTAGCCTACATTCAACCATTTCAAAAGGTAATGTGATCAAGAACCAAGGATACTGGAGGAAGAATTCAGGCTGCACTGAAGACAGTAGCCAAAACAACGCTGCTGGAGTTTGCAGAATACCAAACGAAATGTTTCCACAAATTGACACACCACTGGAATACTGGCTGGTCTATGCGAAGATATTTGGAAGACAGTTACAGGTCACAAATTGTGGTAGTTACATAATCTGATGTCAGTTTGGGAGGATTACGAGTGAACGGGGTGTAGCTAATGTAGCAATTTATCTCACCAAGCATCTTCATTTTTTTCACTGCCTCTCTATTTTAGCAAACATGATGTCCTTCTCCAGGGATTGGTCTCACTCACTCATTCAATCACTCACTCCCATTGTGTGAATTCATAGCAACACTATAGGACAGGCTAGAATTGATCCTGTGAGTTTCTGAGACTGTATCTGTACAAGAGTAGAAAGGATCCTCTTTCGTTCTTGGAGTAGCTGGTGCCTCCAGACCTCTAACCTTGCAGCTAGCGGCCCACGGTGTGACTCTGTCCACCACATATGTCCAAAGTATGTGAAACGAAGTCACAGCAGCTTCACTTCTAGGAGCATTCTGCCTGTCCTCCTTCCAACCCCATTATAGGCGTCTCTCCCTTCAAACAGGAACGTTCTTGGCATTTGTGAGTTAGAGATAGGATACTCTTGGAGTTTGCTAATGTCATTCCCTTGAAATCATAAATCTTGTCTCTTTTCTAAGATCGTACCATGCCCAGACTCATTCTGGAACAAGGAAGCATTCATTCCCCCTGACAACTTTTCTGAACGAGTCACCGGTGTGGTATTAGAAGCAAAGCAAAAACCACAAGAGATCCATGCCTATTGTAGTCATCATTGCATACGCCATTCTTGTCTAACTCGCTATGACTTTGCACTAGCAGGCATGCAAACTTGCTCAGCAGAGGCTTCTTATGCACCAAGCAGGTGCCAAGCACCTGGCTTCAGGGCTGGGGAGTCAAAGATGAATCTAAAATCATTCCTGTGGCTCAATCCAGAAGATCATAATTCACCGAGAGACAGATCAGGAGTCAGACATGGTATGTAGCTCTGTTTTCTACTGCTCCTGCATATAAGTACTGCAAGGGGAGGGTTTTAAAAAGCAGGAATATATTTTTTCACAGTTCAGGAGGGCAATAGCTCAAACAGGGTGAATTCCTTCCTTAGCGTTCATCAACTTGTATGATCCTCACAGGGATCATACCTTGCATCATATGTGTCTGCGGCTAGTGTCTTCTCATCTTTTTTTTTTTTAACTCAGAAATGATAGGTTCAGAATCCACTCTACACCAGGATAGCCTCATTAAAATAGCAAAAGAACATTCCATCTCCAAATAGGGTCACATCACAGGTACCCAAACCAAACCAACGCATTGTCAGCGAATGGATTCTGTCTCTGGCCACCAGCTGTGTGTCAGGGTAAGACTGCTCTTTAGTTTCTTCCTGACTGTAATCTTCTTGGAAGTGGATCACCAGGTCTTTCTTTTGTGGTACTCCTAGGTAGATTCTAACAGCCAACTGGAGGCAGTCAAATGCCTGTGCCATGCCGGGACCTCTCTACAAGGGCAGGCATTTCACACATATTTGGGGAAGGATAGAATTTCCTCTGGTGGCTAGAAATATGGAGGGAGTGGAAGGTCAAACTAATAGATGGTGTTCTCAGGCAAGGTGGTTAGAGAAGGATGAGGTGAAGCGCAGGTAGAAGCGGGAAGACTTGGTTAGCCAGACTGGAGCTAACCAAGCACATTTTTGGAGGCTACAGAGAGCGGGAGGCTAGAACCTGCGAAGTGTCAGAGGGCTTGTATGTCTGGTTTGAAGAATTTTGTTAAAGACGGGCTGGAAAGGCACACAGGGTCAGAATCAAGCAGGTATTTGATAACAGGTCTGGATTCCCCTGTAAGACAAAGGAGAGCCATTCCACGGGTTAGTGAGTGACAGGATGGGTTGGTTTGAGGAAACATTCCTGTCCCCCTGGTCTGTGGATGCTAGACCAGACAGAGGCAGGAGTGGTCAGAGATGGCAAGAGAGAGGCTGTTGCCCACTGCAGACATCATGAAAGACTGGCTGTGGTCATAGGGATGGCATGTAGGCAGAGAATGTGCAGAGAGGGTATAAAGAGGCCATTCTTCAGTCTAGACCCAGGGGGCAGAAGTCAGAGGTGACCATGACTGTGGCTTGTTCTTGAGTTATGAAAGCGGAATCCTACTGTTCTATTCATCCTGATGCCAGTGCAGCCACTCGTACAGCATAAGACCTCCATTTGTGGTCATGGGATCACATCGCCTAGCTTGCTCTTAAAAGCCGAGGTTCTGAGTCTTCCCACAGTGCTCCTGGAACGCCCTTCACTTTCAAGTACATAAAGCTGTGAGGAGTGAGGATTTACGGCTCTCAGAGGGGCCTCCTGTTTATGTTCATCTGTCCATTAAGCAGCTTCGTGCTGGATTAATGGCCTGGGGTGTGCAGCTGGGTGTGCAGCTATGATGCTGAGGGAAGTGCTGACTGGTGATGACTGGGAGAGGCCAGTCTGAGACCACTTGATGGGAGCCTCAGGCCAAAGTCAATCACAGCTGAAATCCCTCTTAAGAGCTTTCGATCCCCACCCACCAGGTCTCTGCTTCCCACCCACCAGACCTCCACTGGCTATCGCTAAACTCATCCTGGGTTTCTGTCCATGTGGGGACCATCCCTACAGCAACTCCTATAGTACTCTATTGTAAGCAAATGCTGTAAGACATAGACAGACATTAAATTGTCCTTGTAGTGCTTGGATTTTATTCACTGCCATCAAGTCAGATGTGCATGAAGGGGCAAAGGTTAATACACAGACCCTTCATTTCCTCTCTGCACAGTCTCTCAGTGGAGAAGCCTCCCGCAATCCCGGGGGGCAGAGTCTGTCTCAGGAGCCTACAAGAAAGATAAGCATCTTGCAGGGAAGGTCATTGGTTCTGGGGCCATGGACAGTAGCACTCCCTTCCACAAGAGAACCCCACTAGTATGCCTCTTGACCCTGGAAGCTCAATGACCGTCACATGCAGGAAGAAGCAAGCATTGGCCACCTCCAAGAGAGAAGGATGTAACAGTAGTCTTGTTTCTGTTGCTTATAAATCTGTTTTATCCCTATGTCCCTTTGTGGTAGCTGCATAATTTCGTGTCACCTTGAAGTGTAGGGGTAGAGTCTAGCCTGTCAATCAGGACTCAGTCTGAGCTGAACCCTGGAGGCACAGTGGTTGTGTGCAGGACTGCGGCCCACGGCGTTGATGGTTCAAATCCATCAGCAGCTCTCCAGGAGCAAGGCTGGGCATCCTACTCCCACCAGGGCAATGATGTGGAAAAAAATAAATTGTTAAAAAAAATCAGCACTCAGTCTGGTGGTGCCTCCTTGTGGGTGTGTCCTCCTCATAAGGAGGATCCTGGGAACCTCCCCTCTCTCTCTGCTTCACCTTCCTGCTATGGAGTCCCTCAGAGAGCTGTCAGAGGCACCGCCCTTGAAGTCACAGCTGGTGATGTTCTTGCATTCTGCCTCATTGCCTGTGGCTTAGTGAGTCTGAAGAGGGACTTGTGGACTAGTATCAGGCTTATGTATTAGTACTGGATATATGGACATGAGTTGGACAGGGCTGAGCTGTTCTCTTGATAAATAATAACCTCTTGATATAAAACTCTTTCTTACGTATATATATGGTTGTCCTTGGATTTGTTTCTCTAGTCAACTCTGTCTGACACACCCTTCTAACATATATGCCTAGTTTTACTGATATGTTTTGTACACTTGGGAGGGAGGAGGGTGTCCCTTGCACAAGGGTTGTGACGTACTTGTCCTTTTCACTGTCCAGTGGTGTATCTAATTTTTAATCTGCACTCACGGCACACTCTTGACATGCTCCTAAATCACATCGTGGACTCCCCTGGGCAAGCAAAGCCCAGCAGTCCTGGCGTGCCAGCAACACCCAAGCAGCAAACCTGCTTCTTGAGCCTGGAGTGGGGGTGGGAGTGGGTATGGGGACTGTGGTTCCTGGGAGTTTGGCCGACAGGTTTTTCCAGGATGAAGCTAAGAAAAGAAGAGCACCTCAAGGTGAGCACTGGAGGATCTGTTGAGGACAGGAGAGCAGCCATCTGCCAAGGGAAAGAGAGGTCTTTGGGGTTGGGGTGGTGTGTTAGGCTGGGTTGTCTGGAGAGAAAAAAATCCAGTAACACTCATCGGTGTATCGGAAAGAGCTTTCTACCAAGAATTATCTCTCAAGAAGGCATCCCAGCCCAGTGTGAGTCCACTGTGTGTCCATGCGTGCCTCTTCTGACTCACGTAGCAGCAGGCTGGTGACCCAGAAAGGTGGACCAAGAAAATCACAGGTTAGTGGGTGCAGAGTCACATGGCAGTTGGGACCGTGACAGGGGTCCCACAGCTCTCAGTCTGTGGCAGCAAGGTCCCAGCAGGCATGAAGGCAAAGTGGGAGAGAGAGCGAGAGTTCCCAGAGTCCCTCACTCTCATACAAAAGTCCACATGCCCAAGGATGTGGTTTTGAACTGCGGATCTTGCCGATCACAGCCCACCTTGTAACCATTATACCACCAAGGCTCCTCCGGATGTTAACTTTTGTGAAGGGGAAAATAATACCCTATGAGGAGAAGAGGTGGGAGGGACAAGTCAATGGGAGTTTTGATACGTTGTTGATGTTGCTGAATGCAAAAACTGTGATTTGATATGTAAATGTGTGCCGATTTGCAACCATTTTTCAAAAGGAAAAAGGAAAAATGTTAAAGCCACAAATTTTCTAGAAAATAACAGAGGACAGTATCTTGCAACCTTGCGGCAGGCAATGTTTCTTAGGAAAAAAACACAAGCAATGCCAATTCTGAACAAAGAGAAGACAGGTCCTTTGGACTCCCTCAAAACAGAAGATTTCTGTGCATCAAATAAGACTTTTAAGAAAATTACTTCTTTTAAGGCAGGACATAAAAGCACTAACCGAAAAAGAAAAGGCCGATGCATTTAGCTTCATCAGTGCTCTGTTCTCCTTCCCTTTGAAAGACACCATTAAGAAAGTGAAGAGAAGCCACCCATGGGGAAAAGGTATTTATAATGCATCTATCTGACAAGAGGCTGACATTCAGAATATTAAATGCCTCCTATAAGACAATTTTTAAATGACAAACAGCTCGAGGAACGACATGAACATAGGGTTTGAACACTTTACAAAAGAGGGTACTCAAGTGGCCAAAGCCCAAGAAAAGGTGCTCAGTCTTGTACGTCACAGCGAAACGCAGATTAAAACCACAACAGGCTGCCACTGCGCACCCACTAATATATTTAAAATTTTAAAAGACTGCTAACACGGACGTTGGTGACCAGGTGAAGCCAATTGTGTTAGTCCAGGTAGACTAGAGAAACAAATTCATGAACACGTATATGGATATAAGGGAAAGGTTTATGTACAAGAGAAATGGAACATTGAGAAAGCATCCCAACCCAGTCCAGTCCAAGGTCATAAGTCTGATATTAGTTCATATGTCTGATACCAGTCCATAAAGTCTTCCAACTCACAAAGTCACAGGCCAGTGGGTACAGAGTCTTTTGTATCCAGCGGCAGTAGAAGCATCCCAGTGCTGGCAGGGGTCTCCCTATGCCTCCTCATTTCCAGGACTCAGGGTCCATCAGCAGTAGCCACTGGTGGTAGAAGCATCTCAGGACTGGCAGGGGTCTCTCTGTGGCCTCTCCGGCCCCAGAGGTCTGGTTCCATCAGGGCAAGCCCATGTGGTTTCTCCTCCGGCTCCTCCAGGTTCCAGGACTCAGGATCCATCAGCATGCCACCATCTCATCTTGTCAGCAGACAGACTTCAAGAGACTGACTCAAGTCTCTCTTCTCCAATTAGGAAGTATCACGAGACTTCCCAGAATTCTCAGGAGACAGCCACGCCCACACAGAGGCCTCATCGGCTATATCCAGATTGACAGGCTAGACTCCCGATCATGAAATTGACACATGAGTCCATGACTGCCACCCCAATGTAATTTTCTTATGTTTCTGATGGAAGCTTAGCATAAATCCGCCTGCTTGGGAAAACGTGTTGGTGGTGATGTGCAAGGCCACACTACAGTTTGGGTCTAGTTGTTCTGCTTCTCGCTCTGTACCCACGAGAAGTGAAAGCATATGTCCACCAATGAAGGCTTGTACAAGAGTGCTTCTAGTAGCTTTATCTTTATTCACAACAGCGAAACGCTGAAAGCAATGGAAAAGATACTTCTTCATGTCGGCAGATTTCTAGAATGGAATAGCAGCTGAAAAGGATAGCAGCAATAGACAGATACATGCAGCCGCATGATGAATCTCGCCGTGGTGTGGCGATGCAAGCATTCCAATGCAAGCCGTGGTTCCATTTACCTGAGGTTTGAGGTTAACAGGCAAGACAAATCCATGGTGATAGAAATAAGAACAATGTAGGACTCGAAGTAACTGGAAGGAGAGATGGAGGATGAATGGGTGCATGGGATGTTCCACGTAGCTGGGTGTGGGTTCAGGGAGTTTCCGCTGGATTCCGCTGTCTGGTAGACCCCGACTCATTGTGAGCCTGTGTGTGTGTGACAGTGTTTGCAATGGCTGCTTTTCCAGAATATGCTCCCCAACCCTCTCTTCTCAGCTGCCTCATTGTGAACTGGAAGCAGTAATGGCCATGAGCAATCATTCATCATTTGCACACCTCTCCCAATAATCCCGTGTGTTTATTGAGAACATGTTGAGGAATACATTTGAAATCTTTGCACTTCACTTTATGTAAACCGTACTTCTGTCACAAAAAATGAATAAACAGACAGGTGCACTTGATAGACACGTCCAGCTTCTGCCACTGACCCATCAGGGGGCAGAGGTGCAGCAGAGCAAAGTTTTCCCCTTAAATCTAAAGGGCCCTTTCCTCTTTTCCAGCTCCTTTCAAGAATTGAAAAATGCATATTTAGTGAAAAATTAAGTGCCAAACATTTGTTTCTCAAGAAGCTTGATGATGGTGGCACAAGCAATATTACATTAAGGATAGTTCTATGAGCGAGATGAAGCAAGATGCTTACTAAGTCTTGAGTGGAAAACTGATGAGGTGCTCTGTAAATGTTCACACAATTGATAACAAGAAGTTTTTTTAAGTTGGTGATGGCAATGTATTTGCATATATTATTTATCGCCATACCCCATCCTCAAGAATGGGATCACTGATCATGTGACTATATCCAAAATGAAGAAGCATCAGCATCTACTTTTGAAGTCTCAAGTACATTTTATCAAGTTGTTCCTTCTGTTGACCATTAAACATGGGGTGCTGCAGATGGTGGAACTAGCTATCACTTTGTGAATCTTGGCTCTTTGGGTAGAACAAGCTACCTTCTTATATTACTTTCACTCCTTCTTTTCCCTCTCTACGTAAAACAAGAAGTGGTCACAGTCATGAGTGGATCCAAGGATGAAGGAAACCACCATGAGGTTAGTGGGGTTTCAAAAAGACATCTACTCAAATGTGTAAATGATAACAATACATAATATATAAAGGGCTTTCAGGGGTGGTAGGATGAAGGAGGGAGTGAATAAAGAGGAGCTGATTTCAAGTGACTCAAAAAGAAAGAGAGTCTTTTGAAATTGTTTGTGCCAGCATTTGTACAGATCCACTTATAAAATGGAAGTATAGATTGGTATAATATATGTAAGAGTCCCCACTAAAATGATTTGTAAATTAAAAAATAAATAAATTTAGTAAAAAGAAAAAACCATCCATTCAACTCAATCGTTCAACTTTTAAAATCTAGTCCATATAATTCCAATAAATCTTCTTCAAGTTTTTTCTGTTGAAAGTAAAATACATGAGATGATTGTTATTACAGCTATACTCCCTAATCAACCTGGTTAGGTTATAAAGTGAAGAAAAAATGAAAAATGGCCACCTCAGATCACAAGCTGGAGGAAAACTATATCATTACATAATTGCCAAATGACATCATTGCACAGCTGTTAAATCGCTCAGAATCACAGACCAGCCAAGTTGATACATAAAACTGTAGCCATCACGGCCTTGGCATTTGTTACTGCCAGGGGTGCCCATTAATGCACAAAATGGTTGGATCATAGATATATCACTATTATCATAAACATGAAAGCTCAGATAACGAGATAGTAAATGAAGAGAAGGTTAGGTATGTATGAAGAAAAATTCAGATGAAAAATTCACACTGGAGAAACCATGATTATTTTGTGATTATAATATGAACGCAGACTTTTTTCACAACTAGTGTTCTCACTAAAGAGATCTACTTACCATTAAATGTAGTGCACATGTGAATCATGGTTACATCCAAACGCCAGGAGGAAAATGGTTACAATCAAAACAACTGGGGAAAGAAAACCAGTCATTGTCAAAATCCACAAATATACCTTCATTACACAGAGTAACTGATCTACAAATTTTGCAACAGTGTCAAATACAATAAAACAGTTCAATCTGATGTGCTTTCTCACACCGCTGCTTGACATTGATATCTTAACAATGGGTGAACCTTTGAATAATGACTTTGAAAGTCAACATGAGTAGTCAACCATTGCATTGAAGATTTTGGTAAAAAGTCTTCCAAATGTAGTTATGTGATGTGCTAGGCTGAGTTTTCTAGAAGAACAAATCCATTGACACTCATATAGTTATAAGAAAGAGCTTGATATCAACAAGTGCTCTTCTATCAAAAGAAGGTATCCCAGTCTGTTCGACTCCAGCCTGTAAGTCCGATGCTAGTTCATAGTCCCTCTTTAGACTCATGTCGCTTCACATGCAGAAAGGTGAAGCAGGATGATCACAGCTCACAGAGTGCATAGTTGAGTGGATCTAAGGTCACTGGAAATTGGCAGAATGCCAACAGCTCTCAGGGCTGATGGCTAGTAGGAAGGTGAAATGACAGAGAGAGAGAGAGAGAGAACCTATCTGTTCATCTTGTTCTTATGCAAAAGGCTTATTATATCAAGGAGGCATCATTAGGCTGCAACTTGATTGGCAGATGGGGTTGACTCCACCCCTACCCAGGAGTGTCTACTTGACATGATCTCTAACTATCACATATGTTGTTCCAAAACAACTTATGTTGGCTTATAAAATATTTGGCTTACAATGAACCACACTGACATGGTCACTCCCCCTTCCCCCTCTATTTTATCATTAAGGACTACCTTATATTAAATGTTAGGTGTAATTATCTGTGGCGGCATGTACTTGATGTCAATTTCTTGATTGGGAGTGTAGGGGTGGAGTCTATCCTGTCACTCTGGAAATAGCAAGAGTGTGGGCCTCTGTGGCCCTCTGTGGAACTCTGGAGGCCTCTGTGTGGGCATAGCTTTCTTCTTAGAATTCTGGGAAGTCTCATGGTATTTCCCAACTGGAGAAGAGAGACTTGACTGAATCTCTGAGAGGATGAACTACTGACAAGATGAGATGGTGGCATGCTGATAAATCCTGAGTCCTGGAACCTGGAGGAGCCAGAGAAGAGGCCACAGGATTTGCCGTGAGGGAGTCAAACCTCTGGGGTTGGAGAAGCCTTGTGGAGACTCCTGCCAGTGCTCAGATGCTTGGGGGGTGATGGGGAGACCCCTGCAAGCCCTGAAATGCTTCTACTGCTACGGACACACAAGACTCTGCACCCACCGACCTGTTATTGTCCTGGTATCATTGCACGTGCTTCGTAAGTCAGAAGGAGACTTCATAGACTGGTATTGGACATATGGACTAATATTGGACTTGTGATCTTGAACTGGAGTGGGCTGGGATGTTTTCTCAATGTTCCATTCCTCTTGAATATAAACCTTTCCCTTATATCTATATGTGCATTTATTAATTTGTTTCTCTAGTCTACCCAGACTAACATATTATCTATTATTAAAATATATCTAATAGAATAAAAGACAACCAAAGCAAATATGATACATATCATCCTGCAATAGTATTAGTAACAAACACTACCTATGAATATATGGATAGAATTTCAAGCTGAACAGATGTGGGAGGACAAATGGGAATATGTCCATGAGTATTTATAAGTTTGGCAAAGGTCATTTCTACATATGTGTGGCAAATATAGCCACGGGCATTGTGGATCATACAGGGTCAAAGTTCAGAAAGTCTCTTAGCCATCATCATACATCCTGAGGGGATGAATCACGGGGACTTAGGATCACAATCTCGGTGGACATCTAACTAGGTCAATTGACATAGCATAGTCCACAAAGATAATGTTCTAGCTGCTACGTAAGCTTTTTAAAAGCTTGCATGCAGTCATTAAGAGGGAATCTATTGATCTCTCCTCTGGAACAAAGAACAAAAAACTCAAGGAAATAGTCCAAAGAGTGGACCACAGTCCCCTGAGATCAGAACAAGATGGTGTCTGACAACCACTGTTGACTGCTCTACTCAGGAGCACAAGAGGTGATCTTCTGGAGTGAGAGGGAAAAAACTGTAGAACAAGCATTAAAATTATAAAAGTGCTAGATATACTAGTCTGTTAGAGACTGGTAGAACACATGAGACAGACTGTGGTCCTAAGACCCTTCAAGCCTGCACCTGAACCCACTTTGGGGCTTATGTTTAAGGCAAATGAGAGACAAGCCTACAAAGTGGATAATAACACCAAAAAAGTACATCCTCACCAGCACCATCAACCCCGTGAGACCCACAGAGCAGCCCTGATGGGCCAAAGCCAAGCTCAGCAGGAAGACAAGGACATATGGAAAGAGGAGAAGGAATCCTGTCGGAAGGGGGAAGAGAGTTGGTTACATTGAGACAGTTGCAACCAATGTCCCAGAACAAAACGTGTAATGAGAGGTTGAACGGAAAAGACGATCATTGGCTCTATAAACCTTCATCTAACTCACAATAAAAGCCTTTCCAAAAAGCAATATGAACGCTGTTGGTGGGGAACTAATCTGTTCTGGAACTTTTACCTAAACTACAATTAAAAAGATGAAAGTCTGACTGGGAAGGGGAGCAAGCAGAGTGCTCCTTCCAATCTGGCTTGGGGAGACTTCACCTCATGCACTTTGGGTTCTGCATCAGGGGCGCAGACCCTGCAGAAGGCTGTCATGCTTGGTCAAGCAGAGGGGCAGTGAACAAAAAGACTCTTAGCAAGACGGACCGACACGGAGACTGTGTCGGGGTTGGACTAGAGCCTAAGCACAAGGGTGAGGAAAGCCCAGGAGCAGGTGGTGTCTCGTTTTGTTGTACGTGGGGTTGCTATGGGTCGACTGGTCAAAACCTCAAAGCGCAGCACAACACACACCCATGTGTTTATATAGAATGATTCCAATTCCCAAGCAGAGAAGATGATCGGGTTGACAGTGTTGTTAGGTGCCTCTGCGGGGGTTCCAAGTCATAGCAACCCCAAGTGCATCAAAGCGAAGCACTGCCTGGTCCTGGGTCACCCTCACACACGGTCTTGTGTTGGAACCCATCAACGTGTAGGTGCCGATGATAAAAGACAATCATAATGAAAAAAATTTAGATAGCTATTAAGTCAGAGTCATCAAAAAGGAAATGTGACATAACATTTCTTCTTCTTTTTTAGGTTTATTGTATTTTATTGGGTTTTTTGGGGGCATCACTGCCCCCTGGTGGGACTAGGAGGCCCAGCCTTGCTCCTGGAAAGCTGCTGCTGGATTTGAACTGCCAACCCTGTAGGCCGCAGTCCCAGACACAACCATTATGCCACTGGGGCTCAGCCCCTATTGTATTGTTTGTATGACAATATTTATGCTAGCTTGAAGTGTCCTAAGTGGTTAATTTGGTCACTATGACCACCAACAACACAATCAAAATATAGACAAAGTGTCAAAATGTGGTTAGTTAGCGGAGAAAAACTTGCCAATAGAAAGGCATTCAAACTTATCTTTCATAAGCTCAAGAGGTACTAAAATATTGAACAATGAGCTTTCAAATGGTATCCAATATTAATGCCATTCCCTTACCCCAAACGTTTCTTCATATCCCTTTGCATTTAATCTAATCGCTCATTCCTGGTTCCAAGCACCCCCTGGACTGCTTCTGTCTCTATGGGTTTGTAGTTCATACACATTTAATACAAATAGAATCGCACAGTCTACTGCTTGACATTCCCACTTTACATTAATTGTCAAAGCAAATATGTGAACTTTAGTTACACCACACTTGTGCCAACACTTGATCGTATCGGATTTCTTTGACTTCAACCATTCTAGTAGATATGTACACCACCATCACCCCCTGCAGTCAGGGTGATTCTGACACACACAGTGACCCTTTTGAACAGAGTAGAATTGCACCTTGGGGTTTCCAAGACTATAAAATCTTTATGGAACCAGAGAGCTTCATCTGTCTCCCATGGAGTGGTTTATGGTTTCTAATTGCTGAACCTGCCTGTCCAATTCTTAGCCCACTATGCCAGGAAGACTCCTTAGTAGATGTGATTTTTGTGTATTATTATTATTAATTATTATTATTAATGGCATCTCTTTGATGAAGTCAAACATCTTTGCATGAGCTTGCGAAGTTTTTTTTAATCAAAGGATTAATCAAACAAACCATCAAAATGTGCCTATTTAGCGGAGAATTCAAACATATCATTCAAAAGCACAGGAGGTACTAAAAAATTAAACAATGAGCTTTGAAATGGTATCCAATACTAATGCCAAAATTTGCCTTTACATTTCAGAAAATCTCATTTTGTGGACTCAATCATTTGCGGAAGCACTGATTTTTGTTGTACTTAGGCAATGTCAAGTCGGTTCTGACTCATAGCAATCACATATCCCACAAAACAAAATACTGCCTGGTCCTGCGTCATCTTGAAAATTGTTGTTGCACTTGATGTGCCCATAGTTGCAGCCACTGTGTCCATCTGTCTCTTTGACAGTCTTCCTCTCTTTCACCAAACGTGATGTCCTTCTCTAGGGACTGGTGTCCAGAGTTCACCAAAGTTCACCATCCTCACAGCTAGAGAGCATTTTGTCCCCCCCCCCTTTTTTTCATTTTGTCCCTTTTCCTGACAGTCCTTGGAATGACCCATCTTCTTTGCCAAAACCATGATTCAAAGTCATCAGTTTTTCTTCTGTCTTCCTCACTCTGCACTGGAATGCCGTGACATGGAGGAGCCCTGCAATTATGCAGAATCATAAATAGAAATAACTTATTTGGTGAGGCTTTCCTTTCCCTTACAAAATATTTGTTAAGAGAGGTAACAAGAATGAAGGCAAATACACACGCACACACACAACCTGTGGAAATATTTGGCGATACATTTCACCACGAAAAGTTTAAGACAAAATAATCCTCCTTTTAGTAGAGCTGTGCATGATGTGCTGCAACCTTTTTGGGACACAGAAGGAAACCTGGCTGCCCGCTCCTGGCAAGACCCAAAAAGTAGGGCAGAGAATACGCCCTCTCTTCCCCGTGACCTGGAGGCACCTGGTGGGGTGGGGTGTGTGCTTCCAGGTGTCATTATTGGCCTGCCAGGCTCCAAAGTCTACCAGTAATTACTTCCCAGACATTCCACGTGGGCATGGCTTTAAAACATAGTTGTGAGCTTGTGTTCATTGAAAACAAAAACCCAAAACTTCTTTTTTTAAGTACAGCATTATGATACAGTACATTGAAGAAAATGAGAGTCACCTCCAATTATGCTGCCCCAAGAAGACCCCAGTGAGCATGGTGCTTGTATGCCTGTCTGAATGTTTTATATGTACAATCATGTGGGTATTTTTTAATATACAAACTAGAGATCACAAAATAGACTGGTTCAGCTTTCATGATACTTTGTAATACAGGCATATTTGCAGGTGGATCGATATACTTGTATGTTTATGCATATATCGCGAGACCTGCTGGTGTTGTGCAAACAGCATTGGACTGCTAACTGCAAAGTCCCAGATCAAAGCCACCAGTTATGTCTCAGGAGGAAAACAAGGCTTCCTGATCCCAGAAAGATTTACAGCCTCAGAAACCCCATAGAGGGCAGATGCCAGGGGGTTTGGTGGTCTGTGTCTGCATGTATGTATGTATTTCTCTATATCATATGTATTTAAATTGCTAGTTTGGTGAAGGTTTACAGAGCAAATCAGTCTCTCATTCAATGATTCTCATGCCTTTTGCTTCACATAATTGATTGTAACCTCTACAAGGTACCATCGCTCATCCTACTTGTGCTTCCCATCCTCCTTCATCAACCTCCCATCATCAACCCTTCTGAACTGTGCCCTTGGATGAATGCTGCCCTTAGGATCTGAAATGTTTGATTCTTCTAAGAGTCTGTACCTTCCTAATGTGATTGCTCCCTTTATAGACCTTGGTATTTTATACTATGCTGTGAGCAATTTTCCCTATCAACAAATAGATGTCTTAAAACTCTTATTGCCATTGAGTTGATTCTGATTCAGAGAGACTCTGTAGGACAGACTGGAGTTGCCTGTTTGGATTTCTGAGACTTTACCTCTTTTTTTTTTTTAACTTTCCCTCTTGACAGGAGTAGACAGCCTCATCTTCTTCCTTAGAAGCAGGTGGGCTTGAACTGCTGACCTTCTTAGCAGCTTAATGCATAACCCACTAAGCCACCAGAGATATTTTCCCCAAACCAAACTCACTGATTCTGACTCTTAGGGACCTCATCGAATGGGGTAGAACTGTTCCTGTGGATTTCTAAAACTGTAAGTCTTTGTGGAAATGAAAAGCCTCCTCTTTCTCCCAGGGAGAAGCTGGTGGTTTTGAAATGCCGACCTTGCAGTTAGCAGCCCAACACGTAAACACCAGGCCATTGATGTCTTAGGACCTACCAAAATCCAGGCAGGCTCTCCCCACTCCCAGTCAGGGGTTCTATTTGACTTTGGCTCATTACGGTCAGGCAAAAGCTTCAGAGGCAAAAGAGGCAAAGACCACTTAGGGGTAAACCAAGTCTACACTTCAGTGCAAATTGTTTCCACCTCTTGGCCCCAAACCAAAAGCAAATTCACTGCCAATTCA